>DWEI01001582.1:0-16313 GCA_018245875.1 Mysoria ambigua
TGTTAGTTGTGTTGGTTGCAAGTGCAACTGTCGATCGGAAGACCGTGAGTTCAATTTCCGGTAAATCGAACACTTTCGGATTTTTCTAACTTATGTTTTGTAATAGCGACTGGGAATCTAGATATGTACTTGGTAAAGCGACGAGTAAAAATAATGCCTGGAGCTTGAAAAATTTGCTTGCCATGTAGTAACAATTTACGTCGATTTTCTTTTACTTTAAATTTATTTCAAACATAAAACCTTGCTATTTATGATTCCTTAACATACAGGACAACGACGGGATGTTTAGAATTTAATATCATTTGTCAGTAATTCCAAAAAAGTCTTATGACAAAATGTGCAGCGTACCATTTTATTATTATTTTTCAAAATTTCCCAGGTAAAGGATACTTTCCAAGTTTAAACATATATAACGCACATGCACATACATACATATATACATATATGTGCGTTTACATATATATAAAAGCAAACACCCACATATATATCACTATATAAATGCACCATATAAATTGTACCCGAAATAATACTTGTTATTAAAATATCTGATTTCGCGACAGCGGCTCGTAGATGAATTGAGAGAGAAAACCACTTTACATACAACTTGCCGTTTTTCACAATAAGCGCTCAACACACCACAGCGGCACCTTCAAAGCGACGCCGCACTAATTTGAATATTGCTTTTTAAACCGTTGTCGAACCAAGTTAATTTGAACCGAATATAAATATGAATAGAACCGCACTCTGTAAGGTTGTACGCATTTAATGAATCGATGCAATTGAACGTAAATACTGTCCTTGGCACATAAGAATAATCGACTTGATGACATCGATAACGTTCGTGAGTGCACGGAACATTAATAAAATAAAAAATAAACCGATCTTTGTATGCAACGGTCGAGATGAACGAGCCTAATGACAGTGGACTAAATTTAATGGCTACGTTCGTATATTAAATTCTATTAATTGTTTGTTTATTAACACTAATGGGTATTTATTGATTTTCAATGGCACCATTTTCAGATTATAAATAGTGTAGGTAATACAACAAGCGTTACAAATCTCAGTTTTTAATTATTAATTATGTCTTCTAGTAAAAAACATAACATCACGTCGTGGTATAGTAGAAGAGTACATTGCACTGAAATTTTGAAGGGTGAGCTTATTGCCATACAGTGAGTAGAGATCCAGATACCGAGCCAGTGCTAGATTTTCCTACTAGAAAACAAAAATTAGACAAAATCCAACAGTATCTACTCGGAGAAACAACCCCGACTTCCCGATTAGCACTCGCACTTGCAACACAACCACTCGACCGACGAGGCATTCAATCATGTATTCTCATATTCGTAAAATAAATAAATAAATTTCTTAATGATAGGCTACTTCACAACTTTTTCGTTTACTTAGTTATTGGTACAAGGGCGCGGGAAAATAATTTCAAGTTTACCAATTTGTAAATATGTTCAGTTCACAAAAGTGTAAAGGTTTTTTATTATAACCGATAATTAAATTTGCCATAACGAATTGCTAAATTTATATTATCTATTATTATTATATAATGGAACACGCTTCGGTACAGAATTGGATTGATACGAAGCGGTCTGGGCGTTTTTTATACCTTGTACACTGAAAAAGATATTTATTGTTATTAAGCTGATGTTTTGTTTACATTTTTTTATTAAATTGAAGTAGTGAACGGACATGGAAATAACCATGTTATTCGGCCATACCAGCCAGTAAATATTGACGTATGCAATAGAAATATCATTATTGTTCATACGATGATATGAAAAGTTATACAATGTACACCGAGAATGTAAGTAATAGGCAGCCTTATCGCTTAAAGGCGTTTTCCCATTACAAAATAATTAAGTAAAGCGCAAAGTCGAGGCCAACTTTAAACATGTTCGTGAGATCTATGTTCACGAGTAGATGATGTGATTGTGATGACGACAAGAACGTTTAAACGGTAGAAATGAGATTGTACCAGAGGTAATTGGCTACCGCCGCCGAGATCTAGGCGCACAAATTTGGTTTTAATAAATGGTTTACACGAAACAAAGAACCAGTACTAAATAAAAATATTATCATAAATGTATTAATACACTTCCACGGAAACTTTAAGGTTTCCACGCTGAATGGTTTCCTTTGGTAACAACGTTACGTGGAACCTTGGACATGATGCGCAACTGGTCTGCGATTCACAATCTACAATATCACATGTTGCCGTAAAATACATGAAAACGTATCGGAGGTTCGCACAGCTGCCGCTCTGGATCGCCACCGGCGACCTGACTCCACGACAAAACAATCACAACAAATTGTACCGATCCGATTCCTCTAACGGCTCGCTCGCTGCCAATGCGTGTTCTAAATACGATGCTACGTACATTCTAAACAGTGTCGTACTATTGACATTTCATTTAGTTAACGTAATACTTGTATATGTGTACAAATGTATTTATAATATTTTTAAAACATATTTGTTATCAATGTTTCTCACAGATCTTGCTGACAAAATAAGGCTTATATTTCTTTAGAATATTGGATTTCTCAATAGATAACATAATTTCAATTTTCATAAGTTTTCATATTTTGTGCGCGCTTTTAATATCGATACGATTTTCATAAATTCATTTACACGACCACGTCCTATAAATGAATTTATTATAGACCATGTCTTATGAATAAATAAACAAATAAATACATATATAGTATATAACATATGATTAATTAAGTTGATATAAGTCAATTTTTTTATATCCAAAATCATTGTAAAGATGATGTGATTGTAGGTGATAAAAATAATTAGTTTATTACAGAGCTGATTGTCTATACATACTACTACTTCTTGCACTGAACCCATAAACTATTGGCATTCATCTTCCGCATAATTTAACAGTGATGTAAGTTTCTGAACGATAAGCGGTATTATTACTTGGGAACAACTACTTTGCTTTCATAAATCTTTATAGATCTGTAGCGTGGTATGCATTATATTATCTGTGCACCGCCGCGATTGGTTCACGATGACATTTCTAGAACAATTTTCTATTGCTACATTAGCATTGGGCAAACAGTATGAAAGTTACATTGATATTGGATATGAATATTCAATAAAGTCTTGCTATGGCAATAACGTTTGAAATACGGCGTAAATGAAAATTATTACGCTTCTAATCGAAACGTATCATTATTTGAAAGATGTACATATGTATATTACCGTGTATGTATGTTATGTAAACAGTGGATATGACAAGGTTAAAAATTGAATTTAGATGAAAACCCAGGACATCAATCTAAGACTTCACCTTTTACCAGATTGTGACATGATCAGATATTATCTGGATAGGATCAAAAATTTGTGAGATTAGGCAATTTTGTAAGTTCAGACAGTTTGAATAAAATCCAATCATGTATTCCGGATATATAAAAAAACTGTCAGAATTCCAATGCTGCCTATGTATATAACAAATATTCAACACTTCATATGTTTTTATTCAATCATAAGAAAACAACTAGAAAGTTAATATAATGAAATGCGCATAAGACACGATAAATTGATTACGATAACACTTGGCTCACCTTTGCCATAGATAATATAAATAACATAGAGTACAATATCTTTTAGACATGGCCTGCACACATAAGACACTTGTAGAGAATATAATTATAACTATTTGACTTTTAGGCACTGCAAAACAGCGCAAAATTGTACAGATAGGAAAAAATTAATAATTTCTAACATTCAACTGCAAATCTCCGTAATGGCAAAATTTCACAACGCAGAAATGGCCTCGGAAACTCTAAATGGAAACGATAAGCATGGAACACACACAAACCATTCCAGCTATGTACCTTGGAGTTGCAAAGCGTCTAATGGCAGTACAGCGGTGGCCGTTCACGAGCTCCACCACTTCACGTGCAGTTATAAATATGATAAAGAACCGTCACTATGCTTCATTAAATAAAAAAACCGCGACCGTCAACGAACAACTTCAAACCGTCGCCTGTCACTAATCCGACATACAACTTTTAATCTACCGCACTTCATTATAACCGGCCAATTTATGGTCCGTTTTAAACGTAATATTAATAATTAACTCAATCATTATTATATATCGGAACTTAACTTCATGTATACACGAAAAGTTTAATTTATCGCGCTATCTCTCTTTACTCACTCGCCATATGTTTCAAAGTGGGACGCGAACGTTACTGGCAAAACGTGGAAGTATACTACACTCCTCTGCCTACCTCTTCGGCATGATGATTATAGGCGCGATATTACGTTTATCTCACTTAAATCACCCTTTTGGAAATCATCTCATGAAATCTTCCTAATTCGATATTAACACTGTGTTTGAATGCGGTGTCATAGATAACGAAATTAATAGCATGTCTCTGGTACCGAAATTTGCATAACAAAATCTGTACGCCGATCGACCTTTCAGACGCATTTAGGGTAACAGAACCGCGTATAAACAACGCATTTTAAAACAGACACATAGAATATTGCATTTTTCATCGCAATCAAGCAGTTTTAAGGTTAAAAAGTTAATTAATCTCAACAATAAGTGTAAAACGTTTAACCACGTTCATTTAACAGTTCACGTCGTCCAATTCATGTAAGAAATTAAACAAAATGCAATTAAATTGTTGAAATTGCCTTTTTTTGCAAACTGAGCAAATTTGAAACTGTAACTTTAATACGTTGTATGTGGCCATTATGATAATATTAATGCACGAAACATTGAATTGAGAGTTCTTTGTCAACAAATTTTGTCTGTGTAAAGTGAAATGTGACATACCTATACAAAAATACATTTTTTGAGGTCAACGCGTCGCACGATAATTATCTAGAGTACAATTAATTTCGTAAGCAAGTACGGTAGGTAGGCAGCCAGTAGGTATAGTATTAATTTAATTCTTATTAAAACAAGATATTCCGTCAGTCAATTTTGTCGGTAAATCAAATCTAAACAACACTATTTTTTTTATCAGAAAAGCTATATTAATTCACATCGTTCTGGGCTTGTTTGAAATCAATTATTTATTCATTACGTGAATACAAGTTTCCAGGTACGTCAAAAAAATACAAATCACTGTACCTATGACATTTAAAAAAATAAGAAATCATTTGACTGTGTTATTTGATCAATTGCTTATATACAAAAAAATATTGACTTCGAATTATATAACGTACCTATTATTCTGTAACGCTCATCACCGCGCTCCGAACGGCTGTAGCGCGTTTTCGATCGAAAGGATGTGCGCAAAGGTCAAAGCGAGCATCGTTGGAACCTCGTAGAAGACCTAACCTTTAGTATTTGCCGTTCAGTCTACACTCGTATTATGTAGGTATTATGCGTGTATTATACTAATAATACTTGTATTATTACGAACAGATTACCTTAATATTTGTGTATTACAAACTTTGCAGTCGTTTGTATATAATATACTATAAACTAAACCTCCGTAAGCTGTGTTACATATTGGCCTGAAAACATGTTCGGATCAAAAATATTTTTTGCACCACCTGACCTTTTAGCAATATGTAATCATTTAACTACTGTATTATTTTTAAAATACTGTATTATTTAAACGTGACATTAATTATAGTCTCAATAACGATTAACGTATCCGTTGATTCTACTAATAATAGCGGGCGATAATAAACTGTCACTTGACACTTCAAGTTTTTAAAAGTAACATGTGTATCTGCTGATTAACGGGTTCATCTTATAATGAACATTAATATAATATTAGCCATACAATTACGTACATACCTAATAGTGTCAATCAATGATGAAGTAGTGAATATTAAAAAAAAACTTATTATTTCCATGTGGTGCAAAAGACGTAGTTACTCTATTACAATGTGCCATTTAAAGGGCTAGAAGTAATCTTAACATTCTCACAAGAAGCGTCAGGTGCTCCAGGTGAACGCATTCTATGAGTCAAGCCTCAGGCATCTTGCATCAGTCGATGCAAGGTGGGGACGTTACACCAACCACCCGTCGGCGTTGGTTAATCAACAAATTACCGACAATGACCTACAAATCGAGTTAAAGAACATTTGTAAGTATAAAAAGGTGTTTGGGTGAAAATTTCCGGCTTCGTATCTTTTGTGAGCATTCAGTGCAATAATTTTCATTTTATCAAGAGTTTCTCTGGCCTTCGATTCACAACAGACTGTAGTTACATTTAGGTAACTGCTAATATTTCATCCATATTTTTTTCTAATTATAATTTCGGTTATTTGCGAAATCCATGTAAATGTATAGTCAACAAACAAAACTGTATCAGTCAACAACAGAATCTGACAAAGAATTACATCATCCTTTCGAAGCCGCAATAACTTAACTATAAAACAAAATACGTGAATCGAGTACAGTAACGACAGGCAATCATCAGAAAATCATTACTCTAACGCTTTAGTCGCACAGTAACATTACGAAGCGAACCATTATGAAATAATAAAAATTGCGATAACAAACTTGATTCCACACAGCGAGGCCAAATAAGGAAAAATGACGTGAGAGCGAACGACGATTATTATTCCGACACATATTGCACCGGCCGTAAATTAGGATTATACGAAAGCCGACAACCATTGTGATGTGATCCCATCACCCGCCTCGGACAGCACCAATCTCGGTCAAATATGACGATAACCTCGCTGCTCAACTTTGTTATGTCACCTGATATTTTATTAAAAATAAACATATTATGTCATAGAGAAATACAGCGCATAACAAAACCTAGGTCGGTTGTAATGTATAAGTTTGTATTACCAAAAAAACTTTCCATTAAAAGCTGCAGTCCTATGTACAAGAATTCCTTTCATGGAGGATTCTCCGAAACATATTCTTGTATTAATGTCGCTGAAGACCCGTACGCAAACTTGCGCCAAGTTTAATCTGTGAGGAAACTACTTTAAACTGCATTATAGAGACAAGTTATTATACCGGCTTCAGTCCACGCCAGTGATGCAGAAAATAAATTTCAATACTATCGTACCCGTGCTTGATTGAACGATACTCATATAAATGGCATCTAACAATTTTGGTGTTCTCGCAAATATGCAGCTACGAGAAATAGGGAAAATATAAAAATGTGGATCAAAGTAAATATGCATCTGAAAATTATCATGAAGGTTAGTGGGTAAAACACTTCTCCGTTCTATACATATGCAAACAAATGAAATTGGAGAATTACGTTAGATTGGAATGAGCCGGGAGCCGCGACTTTCGGAAAAGAGTTAAAAATTAGCGCCGACGCGAACTGAGTGGAGCTAATAAGAAACGACGCCCTTCCGAACAACGGGCAGACGACATTCGCTTGTTAATTATTCGTGTAACTTCTAACAAAATTACTTTGGGACGAGAAAGTTAGCAAGATTCATTATAGTGTCCTCTACAGCATTGGAAAACAAGTTGGGATCTTGTGAGCGTTGGCAAAATTAACGACCGGCCACTGCTGACGCTGCTATCGTGGACGTCAAAATATGTTGTTTTAATGGAAAGGACATTATCACATTGCGAAAAGTTAATTAATGATTCATGAGATCATCTTCTTTAACTTTTATTGAAATTTTTTAAATTATGTTCATTATACGATATTTTAAATTTAAGAACTAAATATTTTTTACATAACTTTTTTACTTATTATATTATTCGCCTTAATTCATCCTTAATTAAACTTTTTTACTACCACTATTTTAATCCTTAATGTGTTACATAAATTAAAAATTTAAATGTTGAAATAATCATAACCTTTAAAAAAATCCTGGGTCAAGATATTCAAGAAATTTCATAAAAATAAGTATTTTTTAATGTTAAACAAACTTTAAATTCTTTTAAATAAATATAATAGTCCCATCGGATAAAGAGATTTTTTCAGTGATATAAATTAATACACTCATACAACACATAAATTTTGGTTTCTCATAAAATTGTAAGAAAATAAAATCCCGCTTGTAATCCCCGAAGAGATAGGTAGAAGAGTGTAATACATTCCCATTATTCACCAATTATAATGACGCTAGTTAAATAATCGTCACACAAAGAATATACACGAGTAGAGGGCATTAAAAAAACACTATGAGTTAACGAGACTAATAAGAGCCGACGGCAGAGGAAGTCGCTGCGCAGGCTGCAATTATTGTCGTAATGAAATTAAAACAATGTCGCGGAGAAAGAATAGTTGTTTTGAGAATCCACTCGGATAATGCAACCCTCGAAGGTCTTCGTCTAGTTTAAACTTAAATTGATTCAAATGTTGACATTTTCAAACCCAATATGTTGGTATTAATACATTTGTACGGGTCATTTCCTCAGTAACACGCAATGATATATAACACCAGGCACTGAGATCGATACTCAAAAAGCTGTATATGATACCCAATATCAACATTGTAAACGACATGAGACACCTATTGCATTCTTCCGGGACAAAGACACACAAAACAAAACCAGCCGAAACGAAACCTTCGTAAATGGTTTTCCTTGAAATTTAATACGCGGATACACGAACCGTTCAATCTCTTCCACGTTGTATTAGAAGACCGTGTCAACGGTATTTGAAAAAAAAATCCCGAGATAGATTTCCTTCAAGTACGGACGCCTCAAATTGAGTTTCTCAGAAATTGCCGGGAGACAGAGAATTTTATATCACGTACGTAATAAAAACTCGAACGTCGGTTTTCTTTCTTTTAGTTAGCCATAAAAGGTTGGTGAATTATATAAATCCATTAGAATTATAAATAAGATGATAAAACCTAAAGGTAAAAATAAGCGTGGTTTATCTGCTGTATCTACGGTTACCTACTACAATTCAATGTAGTAATCCGTATGAAATATATTCTTCGTTCTATCCAATGTGAAAGTGGTATGTGTCCTTCGAGATTTCATATAAATGGGACAGATTAAATGAAATATCACGACTCATTTATCAAAAAGCAGATGTCCCGAAATGATTCATTTCCACCGGCCACAAATCATTATCCCATCTGACACATTTGTAATCCAATTTAATTGAAACCAATTCGAAACAACTATTTCAACGAGTGGTTAAAACATAAAGATGAGAATTTAATGAACTTATTATTATTAAATAAGTACCATTATTTCAGGGTATTGTTAATTTAAAGGAATACGATCGATACTTTTTCTAACAGCCTAACTACAACCGTTGTGTACAAGAAATACAATTTTGTTGACATGCAGCAGGCATGGATGCAAGTGCCGTTGATGCGTAATTGTGTTCAGTGATATTTAATTATACGAAACTGAACGTTACATTTCAGGATACATAGTCGGCAAAACGGTTTAGCTCAAATATCAAAAAATCAGCAACACGGCGAATCAACAAGTGCACGATAAGGAGACGGCGGCAGTCCGCCGACCGTTCTCCCGTCGCCGGATTTACCAACAAACAAAGCAACTAGTGGAATTCTAAGACGGAGGCAACGATCGTGAAAACTGGGCCGGACATGTGAGCCGCGGCCGTGACCACATTACAATCACTTTTCAATTAATAAAGAATCAAGCACCTGCAGAATGCAACTGTCACTCGGTAGACCGTTCGCAATACGCACGCATACGACGTTCCGATCTCACTTTGGTGCACTTCTCGCGTCGGCCAAGTATGTTTACGTGCTCACGGCAACAACACGGCACAGGTGCACAGACTGCACAGGGTGCGCGTAGGGCGCGGGGCGATCGCGTGACGCGTACGTTCCGCGCGACGGTTGGCGCGGCACTGAAGTTGGGAGCGTTCAAGTCGGAACGCTCGCGCGGCGAGTGGACAATTCGCAACTTGAATACCTACGTAACGTAACTTAACTCCACAATATTTTATAGTTTCGTAACCGTATTACTCGATTACCGTGCGCCGCTCGCGTCTAATCGATGTCACGATTCGGGTGCGGTCCTTGGGCGATAGAGCTTCGAGATCGAAAGCTCGGGCCCCGTAACGAGGGCCCTATGTCGTGCATGCCGGCTGGCTTGCTTGCACAACGTAATATACATACACGCCGCCTCCTTGCCCGGCCACTATAGCACTATTTATCTGGTGAAATACTCATTGGTCTAGCTCACTTAATTATGATTACCGTTCGCCAGTTATCCGTAATACAACACCGTCATAAAAGCTTTCATTTGAGGCTGATCGAGTCGTAATATCGTAAAGAACATTTCGTAGCTTTGAGAATCGAAGCGACTTTAATTGGCGTGAATATATTTTGTTTCATTCAATATTGCAATATCAAGTAGTATGCTATTTTCCGCCAAAACCGGTCTTGAATGGTAGACTGACTCTAACTTGATACTAATTTCACTGGAACCTGCCATTGGGAGAATCTAAATAACATTTTTTATTGAGTCTTTCTTTTCTTATTATAAAAATTTGTACGAAGGAAATGTGATATTAGATGTCCGTAAATATCGTTTAGCAAATAATATCCAGTGTTCTTCCTAGACTTTTTCTTATAATATATTTTATACAAGAAACCTCTTTTCTTACGGCGCTAGTTTGAGCATTATTTTTTATCGTTTTTGTGCTACGTAATATATGTTACACGGACGAATAAACATTAATAACTTCATCCTTTTTTATAATGCTGGAAATCTGTTTTGCATCAGACACTAATATCTGAAGTAATTAAACAAAAGACAAAGGATTTCAAGTATCTACACGTTAGTAACCTAACCTAGCCTGAACAAGCTAGTGATGTGAATATGTGTGAGTTAATATCTGGTCTCTAATATATATACGGACATCCAATTACCTTACTTAGATCGAAATTCATATTACTGTGAAGTAACATAAAACATTTACCGTACTCAAAGTATCTGTGTACCTTATACATGACCATTCATACTCGTAAATTACCAGATGCATGTTTATTATTCCAGTTCAAAATAAAATAGTATTCAGATAGCTTACTTCTTTAAATGCGTTCACCTCAATGAAAACACACAACGCGCTAATGCGTATTGAAATTTATTGTTTATTATTATTAGCAATTTTCGTGTATATAAATATAACAGACAAGGAAAGCTCTTAGTAATACTTCAGTAAATAAAAATAATGTACATATAATAAAAATGACGTAATTTTTTTATGAAACTCTAATGTGTGGTGGTCTGTAAAATGTAGTGAACTCATGGGGAATTATCTCATCGAATATATGTAAATATCAAATTCCATTACATAGGGCTGTCACAGGTCACTCAGCGGCATTGATATAAGAAAGTGAGAGGTGACAGGTGCCCGGGTACTTTTAACTCTGACCCTAACAAGCTTGTCTTGTCACGTCATGATCTATGTGTGTACATTCACTAATGTAATACTATTAAAATTAACTATAATTTTTTTGTGTAAAATTTTTCATGAGTGCTTACACACATCATTATATATATATACCAAATTATTTTGCGTACGTCATTTCAAACCTATACGAGGTCCTTCCTCATGAGCTCCCAACATCAAAAATCAAATCAAAAATCAAAAACCAACATCCTCATGAGCTCACAACATCGAAAGAAGTCAAGCCATCTCGACAAAACATACATGATTTATGCCGATACATGTACGATAATGTATCAACTATAATTCATATACTTTTCATATGCAAATACATATTACATGTATGTACATATTGCCATACTTTACCGGTATAAATACAAAGACAGATGAAAGAATATTAAAAGAGATAAAATGCGAATTGTTGACAGAAGGAGGCGGCGAGGTAGGCCAGGATTCGCCTACCATGTCCACGTGGGCCATATACTGACACGAAATGGGGAAATCTCTGAAACCAGAATGCGTCTTTAATAGGAAATTGAACTTTATTTAAATACTTTCATATTGTCAATGTTATATATACGTCTTTGGTCAAAGAAAACTACAGATGAAAAATGGATATAATGATCTTAATAATGATCAAACTTTTAAAGTAATGCATTACCGTTACATTTTTTCTCCTTGTTGGACAATTATTTTCTACCATTATTACATTTTTATGTTTGACTAAATTCCTTTCTCCTCAATATCACGTAAGGTATGTAACGGCGTCTTTGAGAAGAAGCGAATTAAGAAATTAAGTGAGACCTATTTTATTGTACTATAGTTTAATTTCTCAATTTAGCTACACAATTAGAAATAATTACATCGTTAGTATTTATTTGACGTAACGGATAAAAATCTGACACGACTTAATATTAGATGAATTTAACTAATATCAAAACGTAACTTTACGAGCAAGACATAGACCTTTGGAATGGAGTTACTGTAGTTTGGAGGCATACAATTTTAATCGTTTAGCAATCACAAAAAAATGACAACCCCACTGAGTTTCTTGTTAGTTCTTTTCAGTTGTGGGCGCGGTACGAACTAACGTCAACTTATCTATAATGACGTTTATATGTGATTGCAAATCCTACATAACTAAATTATTTTTGACTTTTAATGTAAAACTTTAGTTTTTAATGTTGAATTTTAACAATATCTTGCAGTAAGTGACACAAGGTCTTCCGAAGCTAAATAGACCTATGCTATTGTGGCCAGCCGATAAACACTTATCTAAATATCTACAAATACAATTATATAGATATTATGTACTCCAATTTTTCTAAACAAATACTGGTAATCATCACAGAAATGTTTGTCCTGGGCCTGAGTCCAACCCACAGCCTACGGCTCGCCAGTCAAGGTTAGTTACACATACTTTCTTGAACTGGGTTTATCCGTATTTGTTTTCGTATTTGGTTCCAACGCCCATATCGAAGGACGACACTACTTAATATTAGTAAATGAAATTATACTTACAAGACGAGAAAGCAGAAAAATGTTACGTTCTTTGGAAGAATATACAATATAGACGCCGAAGAGATTGACCTCAATTTTGGACGTCGGCTAAGGCGGGGGGACGCCATGTCATGAATATTCAATTTGGTGATAATTAAAAGTCACCCTATATTCCGCTCGGTGGAACTAGATGGTAAATCATCGGTACTCCATAAATTGACATTTTGTCTCGTCCACCAAATGAAAACTATTAATGATGGATATGATCACCAGACATTCGATCTCGACAACATTTTGGCATTATCCCAGTTTTATAGTACCTACCCTTTCAATCCGACAATGTGATCAAATTATTGATATATCTTTATCGAAATCGTTAGCACCTACTCGTTAAATACAGTGTTTGAATACTTTAAATAAATGTGTATTTATTTATGACGTAACATTAATTTCACCAAAGCACAATATATGCGTTCCATAAATTCATTGTGAAACCACTATTCTAACTGAAAACATAATAATGATAGTATTTAAATCGTCTTTCAGTCCTTCTAGAAAAGTCCTTTTCGAATTATTTTTCCATTTTCCTATAAAAAGTTTCCATGACAAGCGCAGAAAATAAGTGCTATAGGATTTCTTCTCGGGCTAATTATTGTGTAGTTTTCATTCAATTCAATATGTGTTATTTGCTCAAATGACCACCTATTGGTTGCACGAAGTGAGAGAGGGGCGGAGGTAACCACTGGACAGTCGTATTTGACTACGAGGCGGAATAGAAATGCACAGCTACGAAAATTAATGCTTTGAGCAAACACAACATCACGCCTGTAATCCCCGAAAAGGTAGACAGAGAAGTCTACTACACTCACATGTTTCTCCAGTTACGTTTACGTCGCATTATAGAATAGATGTGTAGGATCATCCAGAAATCAAGCCACTACTAGAAAATCTAGGTTAGAAACATCTAATACAGGCCGACCCGAGATTTGAACCCAGGACCTCTCGTACGGCAGTCGCGATTGCAGCCAGAACGAGCGAAGAATCAGTCAAATTTAATTTGAAACACGAATCGCCAGCCCTGGAGACTATGTTGAACAACTGGTGTCATTGACAGTTTTACTTCTATACGTCTTGTATAGGACATGAAAAGGAATATCTTACAACACCTTGTTTATGTTATACTATGATTTATTACGCATGTTGTGAAATGACGACGGTGTATCATTCTGAATGTATACATTGTCATTGTTATGATGCTACAATTGTTCCTTTATGTGGTAAGCAGAGAGTACCGAGCGTTAGGTAATAGTATCCTGGACCACATGATCCTAAAGTAAGCATGGTACATACATATCTTCACGCCAGGTCCCTTACGGGTTAGGAACGACGCTACTTAATATTAGTATT
Organism: Mysoria ambigua; assembly: GCA_018245875.1. Classification (NCBI taxonomy): domain Eukaryota; kingdom Metazoa; phylum Arthropoda; class Insecta; order Lepidoptera; family Hesperiidae; genus Mysoria; species Mysoria ambigua. The sequence continues at coordinate 14,224 of DWEI01001582.1, forward strand.
AACACACACACACAGACATATTCACAGATGCAGACATACAACTATACACACATCTTAACGACTGTTCCCTTATACAAGTAGATATGTATGTAAAATGTAAATTCTTTATTGGCTTTATGATTATGCTGAATGATATATATACGTGTTATTAAATTAAGCTGTGGATTTTGTAAATAATTAAATAAATATTTGCATTCTAAGTAAAGAAAAGAAAGCATCAATCCATGCATCAGCCGAGGTTCACTGCTGGACACAGGCGTCCCCTAATCGTCGCTACTCCTGCCGGTCGTGGGCCGTATGAATCCAGCAGACCCTAGCTGTTCTCATCTGATCGTCAGACCACTTGGCAGGAGAGCGACCGTCGCTCCTTTGACCGAGACGCAGTCGCAATGACTTTTCCCCCATCGGTTATCTGTCGTTCGAATGACACGGCCTTACTATTGCCACTTTAATTTATTAATTTTTCAATTCGGCGACCTTAATTCTTCTACATATTACATATATAAATAATAAAAAAAAAATATTCTTAAATAATAAGTTATTTTTTATTCTTGATTATAATACAATTAATCCAATATAATTATAGGTAATAAAATTTAATCCAAGTAACTTCGTTCGGTTACCAAATAGTCACTGTATACTCTACCATTTTGTGCGGGTTGTGTTTCTTTACATCAAATTAATAATAAAAAGTATAACATAAATAAATCGTTCAACTCTATTTATGACTAGTTAACATTTAAAAAATGGCAAAGCTTTAAGTACTTTAGAACGATAATTAGTCCTTCGTCTTTTCTACGATTCTTCGTGTGGAATTAGGGGCGGTTATTATCGATATTTGTAATATGGAACCTGGCGGCCAAGTAAAGTCACTATGCTTGGAGCTATAAGCTTTTTGTCTCGTCTTTTTTCCCGCCATAACATAGCCTGAGGACATCCAATGTCAATGAATAAATTATAATTTCAACAATGTTTGATAATTAATCGTTATGATGACACAATACTCTGAGAGTAGCCATTGCTCATAACATTTGTCTAAAACTTACGCAAAATAAAAAAATATGTACATATATAAAATATAGACATACTTCCATACATAACGTTAAATTTTACATCCAGAGGAAAAGATACTTTTACATAAAATATTTTATCCGGTATAATGGAACCTTCTACATCCGTCTCAACTGTCGCGACGGCTTACCACATGAGTAACTAAACGTAACTTCACGCCTGTAATCCTCGAAGGGGTAGGTAGCGGAATGCAGAACATTCCCACGATTCACCGGTTACGTTTCCGTCCCACTATAGAATAGGCGGTGAGCCCATTACCATTATTGCTAACTACACTTTCATCATGAATTCAGTACTTTGGAATCATCTGGCTCATGTTAGCCGACCCGAAACTAGCAAAAAATTTACATGTAGTTATATCTATGGCCGGTTTCCGTACAATATTTCGTTAATCTTGTCAGTGGGTACATACAAAAGATCGTCGCCGTCCTGACGGCCATTTGCATATATGGGATTATCGTGTTGCCCGCACAGACATGGTTTTCCAATATCCCTCCGCGTCTTCTTACGTCAAACTGATTTTAATGCGAAATCGCGTACGGGGGTAACGTCCTAGTAAACTCTGTGTGAATAAACATTGAAGATGAATATTTGCTTTCATATACACGAACGTGTTTGAGGTCCGGTGAATTAGTGGCGAGGTTTTAGGTGAGACCAACTGGAGTGATCATAACGTTGGGTGACATTTACACAGCCTTCAAGTTCAAAAGTAGGCTGGCCGATATTACCAACGGACAGCTGGTAAATATACATAAATAATATAGTTATATAAAAAAAATTAATAAACATACAGATGTTATAACTACTCAAATTTCATCAATCGTTCCACTCTTACATACATCACATACAAACACATGCAGGTTGGCAGATTTCTAACTGCTTGGAGTTCATTATGATGAATTCTTTTATATATATTGTAATATAGATCTCACTTGACTGCCTCGCTGGTCGTATTGATTGCAAGTGCGACTGCCGATCGGGAAATCCCGGGTTCGATTCTCGAACACTACAAAATTTTC
>DWEI01001583.1:0-16309 GCA_018245875.1 Mysoria ambigua
GTCTCCCTTACCACACCCTTCAAACCGGAACACAGCAGCGCTTAACGCTGCTGTTACAAGGCAGAAATAGGTGTGGCAGTGGTGCCGCCGGAGTTATGTCGTACACCCGAAGGAATAGGGAGTGGACCATCATCGTCACCATCACCAGACCCAAGGTCACATGTGATAAACTTTAATAATAAATTAGGAATATACATATAGCTACAAAAATCAAACACGACGCCGCGGCCCGCGAGAAACCACATAAGTACGTAATCCGGATCGTCTGCCCAATATTTCACTTGTTTGAATATTATAATCCCTATTAGGAATCCGTTGAACTTATCTATTGCAGAACTACTGCCTGGTCTATTTCAGTTCTCGTTCGTTGTATACCTGTAAAATCGTGTATTCATTTATAACGATTATATTGATTTTACTTTTGTAGGGGTTCCTCAAGAAAAATATCCTATGTTTATATACTCCTAAGCTCCAAAATTGATTCATAAAAGTTGTAATGAAAACTAAACAGATACGTCCACATTCATTAAATCCATATTGATCGACCAATTAAAAGGAGGGTGGACAAAAGTTTATATACGTAGATACCTAACAAAAACCAGACAGTTTATTCTGACCTTCAGTACGAGTATACGAAGACGGATTAATACGAGCGTCCTTGTGTGCTATTAAAAAGATCAGCTGTAAAAATACGAACAGATATGGCTAAAACCAGGTAAGTGACATGTAAAATTCTTTACTTGGTTCATTTTTTATTACAATCAATGTGTGTTGTATAGTGGGCAGCCTATCTTTATACCTGGATCTAACTCTCTTTGCATCCCAAAACCGGGTGCGAGAGGTATCAATCCTTTTAATATCACATTGCTGAGCACAAATTTCTTCGACAAGTAAAGCCTGGAGCATACTGCACCACGCTGTTCCAGTGTGGATCAGTGGAGATACGCCTTAGCGACTAACACCCTTGCCAGACATTCTTAATCCGCATTTACGGCTTCCTGTGAGATTTAACGATTAGAACTTAGACATAATTTCCAATAATTCCTTCAATAGTGCGAAAACGGTCATAGTAATGTTCTAGTAGTCTCTGGCAATAATCGAAGAATGTTCCCATAACGGTCACCTTGATAACATCTGACCAGACCCAGCGTTGCTCGACCCTACATATCACTGGCCATCAGTAAGCGAATCCCGAAATGTTGTTTCAAAAGACAATTTTTCCTCGTCGTTTTAAACCGGATTGCTGGACAAAGTTGAGGGACAAAGTCCATGACAAGATTTAACGTCTGATGTCAGATTATATTAATAGAACTTCAAAGCCTACCGTATCCGCCGGACGCACATAATATCTAGCGGCTAGATATCTAGCCTCTTCCCGACCGCGCCCGTCCTCACTTAGCCGGTCCATTTAAATGTTCACACGCCCCTGAGCTTTAAGTTTATATACAAAGATTTGTATATAAACTTATTTATACGAATGTACGACTGCCTCGATGATCGTGTTATTTGCAAATACGACTGCCATCGGGAAGTCTCGGGTTCGATTCCCGGGACGAAGGGGGACGATTCCCGGGAAGTTTTTAAATGCTTATGTATGTAAATGCACTAAGTGACATATGGACTTTTTAATTCTTTCAACACGAAGGCTGATCACACAACAGCCCTTCTCAAGGCCAAATAATAAGATCAGCTGGCCATGCGAAGAAGATAAAGAAGTTGCTGTTAAATACTCGTGAGGAGGCAGAGTGAGACTCGTGTTTTCGAGACAATATAAAGAGAAACGAGACATTATAAAGCATGTATAAAGAGTGTCGAAGCACGCCAGCAAAGTATACGTCAAATTAAAGCATATTCGTTGTAGATAATTTAATGGACAACTGTTATAGTTGCATCATCGACTTCTTCAAAAAAATCATTTTCTTCAACTTTTGCCATCGGGTCTCGTTTTAAAGTGACATGGACCGGTAATCACGTGCGTGGAAACGTTTGAACGAGTGGAAACATTAAATAATAATCCCTCGCCCGAATCGAAACCTTAAAAGTCAACAAACAAAACTTCAATAAAAAACATTACTCATTACATTCATTCCAGAACTTTCCATTCGCCTGGAAGTTCTCGAAATTATTCGGCACTTCGGCTAATGAACGGGTAAAAGACAAACTTCGACTTGGAAATTTTGAAACTTTTCAAATGAAGTTGTATAAAATTTTATATAATTTATGTATCACTTCGTTAATTATGTAGAAGCGTTTGTTCTTTAACATAAATACGTAAAGGTGCGATTATAATCTTAATGTTGTGAAGGTAAGAATATATAAATGGCCCTTGTGACATTTGCCCAGCGACAACAATATTGCACACAGACTACTTTGTGTCAGAAGTTAAAAATTAATTCTATAATCAGCTTTATATTTGACAATCTACTAATATACATTTAAAATAGTATCTTCAGTGGCAGAACTTTAAACACTATTTATAGAAGAAAGCATATCATTTAAAGTAGAATGTGGATGACATTTAAAATCTATTTAAAGGCTTGCAATAAGTTGCCTCAGTGTAGATTTAAATCTGCTATTTACGACTCATTTGCTTTTGAGCTATGAATTTGGTTAAACCAAACAATCGCATATTGACAGGAACGAAGAGCTAACTTATCAAAAGAGAAATCCACGAGCCCAGAGAAAACTTAAGGGCATTGATCCATTATTTAATTACCGTTTCATTCCTAATTAAAACAATCATTACTTGTCTTGTCATAACAAGTACGAGTATATTTCTTTGTATGGATGTAAAATGAGGTACATTTACTAAACATGTATACATACATATACATAGTCGTGGGTAAAGTGTATATAAATATTAAACGTATTTACATAGTTGTCTCACCTTCTATTCGACTGTGCTCAGTTTGAGTTCGGATGAGCGCGGAAAAAACCCAATATTTCTTTTTTATATACCTTTGTTTTTTCAGTTGATTGAAAAAGTTGCTTCCAAAGTTTTTCACGAACTCCAACTCGTCAGCCACGCAACCGAATTATTTCGGCACTCGCGTAATGAAGCGCGGCAAAATTAACATTTGTTGAAAATTTTTGGAGAGCTCCGGGCCGACGCATAAAGACTTAATAAAATTAAGCTCCAGTTTCGGAGGTAATTTGAAAGTTAGTTGCAATTAAAAATACTTTGCTCTCCAAAGTGATGCATAATTTATTTTATTGTTATTGTTATATCATTACATCATGTCCTTAACGGAGAAGGCAGGGAGCGTCAAAAGTCATATATCGTTATAATTCTTTTACAATCTATGTACATCAGCCGAAAAATGCATTCATTCATTGAAAATTAACCATTTTTTCATACGTGCACCCTCATTTAAAAAACTAAATCTGCCAGTCGCCAGAATCTAAGTAACTATGTCAAGATAGACGTGTAATATTGTGTCGTTTTTTTAAGAACACGGAGCGCATGGGCGAGCGTGTCTGGCTATTGTTGTAGTTTTTATAGATATGAATGAAAGAATTTACACTAACTTGCAGTACCTTAAATGAAATTAAAAAAGTATCACGATTTAACGAATTTCTATAATTACAATCCAACTGTTATTGTTGAGTTATTTATAGTCTGTTGTCAAACTGTAGCATATAGAAAAGATTTATAGAAGTGTATTCTTTGACATAAGAACCTTAGCATAGTATATATTTGAATTTTTATAAGTTACGGTGGAAACTAGATAGCTACTGGACCGCTACTTTATATTTTACTGTGAAAATACTGGTTTTTTTTTCTTATAAAGCATTAAATGGAAAATCATGAACAAAATAATGTTGAAAACTGTGACTTCTTTTGTACACACGTTTCGATCCGTCGTTAATATGGCAATCGGAAAGCAATGCAGGACAGCAGCCGCCGAAAGAGCCCGGCCTTGGACGTGATCCGAGCCTTCTCTTCAACCCACAGTTGCCGGTGTACGTGAAAACAAAAATTCACTCAACTGTCCGTCTTCTCGACATCCTCGCAGGTCTTTGCGACAACCCTACACGCAATCTTTGCCACGATTCCGTGGCAACCCTATCACTACTAAAAGAGTTACTTACGAGTATGTGTCCGTTTATTTGTAGGTAAAGTAACTTCTAACAGAAAACAAATTTTCATTAGTTTTGTAAGGCATGTAATGATCGCGCATTTGTTATTAGAAGTAGACACGCAGGATTAGTTTGGCTTATTTATTTTACTAACGTGCGTATTACGTGCTAATGTTGAAGTTAGTTTTGTTTGTATAGTTTTGATTTCATTGCATTTTACTGAATCCTTCATGTAGCTGTCAGTTCCTTGTATTTTGACGGTAATGTATTTTGTATTTACATAAAATACATTGATTTATTGCGTAACCTCCTCGATTGCAAGGTACATGTAGGTTGCTCTAACAATTCACGGGTCCACTGGTCTCGTTGCTGCTGTTGTTAGTGGTATAAAGATAACACGTAATATCACGTAAAACGTAACATCACGCCTGTAATTTTCTAAAAGGTAGGCAGAGGAATGCAGAACACTCCCACGTTTCACCAGTTACGTTTACGTCCCACTATTAAATAGGTGGTGAGCCTACAGCCACGTAATATCACATCTGCAATAACTGAACAGATAGACAGACCTTACATTCCATCATAGAACAAACGATGACGTGAGTCTATTGTCATACACCAGACACACACGCAAATACTAGCAGAAATGTTAAACATAGGTTAGACAATTCTCACGCTAGCCGACCCGGGAATCGAACCGAGATTTTCTCGTTTGGCCGTCGCCCTTACAACCATTCAACCAAAAAAGCAGTCCCAATAACAATTTTATTACTATTTTACTTTCCTTGAGTAATATTTTAAAGCAATTACAAATAGTATTTACAAATATTACAAATAGTAGTTACATGTTGTGAAAGTCACCATTTGAGATTAAATATATAGAGCTACACAAAACAATAATTAATTTAATCCCTGATTAATTAACAGTTAATCATTGATTTATTCCAAGTTTTGCAGATTACTGCGCCGGGCTACTAGGTCTGTTTACAAGTAGTAAAACGCTAATGTATTTCAATTGTACACTCGAGATTTGAAATGGAATTGTACTATTCATAGTGTACTATTCATAGAATATTCAATATTGTAAAAAACTAATATTTACTGTACGTCATCATCAGCCTATAGCTGTCTACTGCTAAGCATGGTCCTCCCCGGACGGGTTAAGCCCATAGTCCGCACGCTGGGAATGCGGGTTATTGTATATTGAATATTATACAATTCATACCAATTTGACCACTATGAACCACTACTAGAAACATTAATTAAAAAAAAAACAATAATGTCCGACTCGAGATATGAACCCAGTACCTCACGACCAACTAGCAGTCTCACGACCAGCCGCCCTTCAACTAATACGACCAACGGGGCTGTCTATCAATCAGTCTTAGTCAGTTAGTAAATATTTAATAATAATAATAAAACTCTCATTTTTTCCCGTCATTTTAGTAAGTTCATTTTATTAGTCATTATTAATGAATGATCGGAACTCCCCTTCTACAATAGAGCCAATATTGGGTAAAAATTCTAATCAGACAGCGCGCGGTCTAGCCCTCGTCTGAACTGTCCCGGTCAGGGGCACGAAAAGGGACACTGTTATAAAAAGGCAAGTAATATTCTCTTTGTTTCAAGGATAGAAAATCCTTGTTAACTCATACCGGCCGCCCATAGCCAGTAGCGCAGGCGACGCGAGAAGGTGTGCTCTGCGAACCACGCGCGCCTAGCGTGCGGATTAAAGGCGCAAACCCTTCAGCGGCGGGACATGTCCAGCTGTGGACTGCTACGGAAGAGCCTAGCGTTGGATGCGCTCCGTTATAGCTCAGCAAGAAGACATCGATGTACAAACTAAATAGTCATAACAGACCATACGCCTTAGCCTTATGGTTTGTGGACTTTGACGTATTACTTCATGGTACAATAAAATTTAAATTTCGTTAGCCTCCCGGTGTATTGACTGAAGTCTGACTGCTGGTCGAGTGATGGGTGTGTTACGATAGGTTTTCATCATCACCAGCCTATCTCAGTCTCGTCAGCCTAACAAGTTCTCAGACTTATTCAGTTCTTCCTATACGATAGTAATTAAAGTAATTGCGGCCACGAAAGGAGCCTTCCCGAGCGGCCATTTTGTTTACTCGTAATTAAATACGAACGTCCCTGGACAGCGCGGTCTATCATTACACAACGATTGATCTAGTCGACGAACAAGCAGAAGCAATCTGTTCTAAGCCAATTGATAAACTTTCTAACTTTTATCAGAATCAGCTTATTAAATGAATTTCGACCGGTTAATACTTTTTTAATATCGGAAAATGTTCCTAATCTTTTACAGATTATACTTAAATTTTACGAAACGCAGGTGGTTAAATCCAGCCCGTCGCTACAAATCTCCCCAGGTAGGGCCGGCTTTCCGAGGTTTTAATATCTAAAAATGTTCCAGTACGTCACCGATCGGAACATTTTCCGATATGAAAAAGCGCCGCGCCAAGTGGAACGAGAGACGCCGCCGCAGGTCTGTCCGCGGCTTACGCCCGCCGGCCCGTACTCGTACCTACGTATTGCACCCTAGCCGTAACAGATTGAAAACATTTTTGGAAAATCTTGGCCGCTCTCGCGTTCCAATTGAGTTTTCTTATACCAACGTATACGAGTACTATATACGCTTTATAGTTATATGACAAAATGTTTGTTTTAAATGGTAGGTAGGAAACTGTTACATTTTTATGTCCTAAAAACCTGAAGAGCTTTAAAATAAACACATCTTTTATCATCATATATAATTATATATCATATAAGTATATGCCTACATCGTGCTAACGGACCTGGCGTGAAGATATGTGTGTATATATAAATGAACACATGTATACCTATATGTATGTATTAATTATCGAATATTCCATTCGATGTATAACATTACTTGCAAAAACATGGAAGTGTACTTCATTCTTCGGCCCATTCCATCGAAGAAATATATGCGTGATGTTATATTATTATCAACGTCATTATGAACCGCTGTCTAAGTCCACTGCTGTTGAGCGTTTCTCCTAAAGGGTATTTTACCCATAATCCCTACGATGGGCATGTGTATTGGGCATCGTGGAACACTGCTTCCCACGCTATGTTACATATTGATGTGATATATTTATTTTATTGCTATGAAGTGTTTTAAAATAAAATATTATTAACTGCATCAATAAATGTGAACATCGCGTGGAAACTTACGCAACTGATTGTTCAAGTTTACTATAATGTTCTTTGAAATGTGTTCGGTCTGCCAACTCGCGCTTGGCCGGCGCGGCGGACTGCGGCCGCAAATATGCTCGGGCAGGGTGGAGCCGCGAACGATGGAAAAATTTTAAGGATTGACAATGAAGAAATAGGAGTTGAAGTGAATTAACCAAATAATATTTGTCACTGGCAGTAAACATTAAGTGAAAATATAAAAGTGTCTTTAGTCAATTCTAATTACACTAGTTTCTATATACTGAGGAAGACCGAAGCAAATTTCGCTGGTTGATAATATATAATAACATACAAGACAACTCGTACAATCCGAGCCTGAATTTGACAAAGCCGTTGCCATGGTTACCATACGCGAAATAAACAAATGATAATTACATGCGGAATAAACAAATGATAATTACATGCGGATACCAAGATTAATCGAGACGTAACGTAACTACGTAACTTCACGCCTGTAACCCCCGAAGAGGTAAGCTGAGGGATGCAGAACATTCCCACGATTCACTAGTTACGTTTATGTGCCACTATGGAATAGGTGGCGAGCCTACTGCCTTGCATCGGACTCCGAACCAGTACTAGAAATTGTAATTAAATTGTGAAGTGTTCGACCCGGGAATCGAACCCGGGACCACCCGATCGTCAGTCGCACATGCAACCAACACGACCAACAATCAAACAAAAGGTAAAATTACAATTCTATTTTTATATATTTTAATTTTCTTTTGCATTTCTCGAATAGACAATATAAGCATCGTTGGAAAACAGAAATACGCTGAATAATAAAATACCCATTTATTTATAGGTAAGGAAAATTTTATACAATATCTAGTCTTCAACTCACAAGCGCGCCGGCCTCGTTCGTTACGTCGAGTTGTTTGTACGAGATACGCCTGGTGATTTTGTCATAGCAACATCACTCGCATGCACTGTTTGCTTCACTATGTGATATTTGCAGGCGCTCCGCGACTCCCTGGCGCTGGCATCCACATAGAGATGACTAATTGCATAAAATGTCGACTACCTCATATGTCGAGTGGTCGTGGACATGGCAGACAACATTTTTATTTATATTGGACTCCGTTTATATATAATTACCAATCATATGTGCGCTTGTATAGAGTGATATTTCTTTTATGAACACAAGCCAATGAATCAACCATTTGTGAAACGGCATCAGTTCAAAGTATCATTATCAATGTTGCAGTCCACATCTGTGCATAGGTCTTCCCGCATGGGATATGCCCAGTATCCGCACGCTAGTATTCTACCCTGTATTGTACCATGGGGCCGGGAATATTACTCATCTTACTTCATCCAGGTACCTACTTTTTATGATTCTATCAAAAGTAGCAAAATAATTCAAATAACTTCCACTACGAATAAAACTTCCATTCAATACACGCGAACAGATATTCGGTCGGCTCGCGCCGGTGTCCCTTCATTATCTGTGAACGCCATTTCACCTCTCGCCCTGTTATTGGAAACTGTTCGCCGAACCCCGTTTTAAATTCATCGCGGCGTCCCGATAACCGCGGCAATCCGGCGCGCGTTTGTGAATGCCGGATTGAAGTGGATGGCTTGTGTGAGCCCAACATTTTCATTACATTAATAATTCTATATTCCAATATAACCTGCTTAATTGACGTTAAACTTTAACATGTCGATACTGCTGTGTTAAATTTGGGCATTACATATGGATTTTATTGGTTTTCATGAATGTTTCTTAGCCTATTTGCTTACATATCAGTTGTATAATGTTTAATGGTCATTCCAACCCACTGTTATCTTTATTTTGTAAAATAAATTAGGAGCAACTGACTATAAATGCTGTTAAAAAGCAAACACAAAGATAGATTCATGGGAATTTTCAAATCTTGCCGATGTTATTTCTAAGTTATGCTCACTTATAAACTATATGAGATTTTGTTATATGTTCTACATTTAAATATTAAAAGTAAAACAAAGTACGTACCTAGCATGTTCTAAATTTAAATTTTCGAACTGCCAGAAAATAATATTGTTCTTTCCATGAAAGGAAAATAATTTATTTGTTCTAAATTTAAATATTCAAACTTCCACGAAAGAGTATTACTCGTTCTAAATTTACACAAAAGGAAAATTATTTATTTGTCTTAAATTTAAACATTAAACTAATATGAAGTCCTGTAATATATTCATATAATTTCTGAACAAATGATAAACTGTCCGGATAATATCCGGCCCATTCACCTTCCTGTGGAAACTATGTATGTATAATACTTGTACCTACCAATTATTTTGGGTACTTTATTTGTCATCATTGAACCATCATCTTAATAGAAACAATAGCAACCTGAAACCACACGCCGTATATTTCATTAAAACACCTTTAAATTTTAGATCGAATATGATAAATTCATCACAGCGCTCAATACAAAACAATATAAATACACAGAAATTCTAGAACACTTTATTAATTATAAATTTCTATTTTAGAAACGAATACTGTTTACTGCTGTTTTTACCGTACATATTCTCTACGCATTGCGATTTTACGATCATAGGTATGTCAAAAGAAAACAATTTTACATGTACCGATTGTTTAATGACAAGATAAGAATGCTATCCTATTATAATTTCATGTCATGTCCCTTGTGGGGTACGGAGAGAGACTTTATGTTTATAAAAAAGTAATACTATATCATACGTAATTCACAAGAAAAATGAGGTCTGCTACGCTAGACAAGTACCATCGATCTTGCTGACCTTTTAGGATACGCTATACTAGCGTTTAGCCGTAATGTTTGTTAGATAGAAAACGCACCTCCGTGCCAAGATGGTCCACATAGGCGAAAGATATACTCATCCATTATTTAAAGAACCTTAGAAACTATACTGCAACAGCGTAAACGGCCCAGCATGGGGGCAGTGAGCTAAAACCTACGTCCGGCAGTGAGTTATAACCGACTGACGATGACAATCGATGGAGCACAAGTACCAGTCAACACTGGTTTAAGCGACGCAAGTCGTCCTCGGCTAGCTCGCGAGCCCGGCGTGAGATAACGCGCAAGCCCAGCGGACACCTACCCAGCAGTGGACACCACTTACAATGAACAAGAAGCAGCGGGACCGCGCCGCGCCAGTGGGCCGGAGCGCGATCAGTGTTTTATTTAGCCGTGGGCCGCGTGTACCGTGCCGATCGATCGGTGTCGCAGTGCGGCGCCGCGGCCGCGGGCCGTTATGTAAAACTGTAGGACTCGAGCGGCAGCCAGGACCTACGCGTATCCGCGCGATGCGCCCTGCCGAAACACCGCAAGCAACGGCGCACTTAGAGCGCTGTGGAGGGCGAGGAGTCCGCCGGGCCGTATGAGACCAACGTGGTCTCCATTTTCAGAGTCCGTGTTCGACAACACAACGATAAAATGACCGATCTTAACCAGGTTGTCTCGTTGCTTGTGTTGATTGCTAATGCGACTGCCGGTCAAAAAGCCTTGGGTTCCAATCCCAGGTCGAGCACTAGTGGATTTTTCAAATTAATCTTTTTTAATTGTCATTCAGAGTCTATTATTGTGCCTAATGTATGGCAATAGGTAGATCACATATATCAGACCGGGACGTAAAAGTAAATAGAGAAACGAAGTAGTCCACTACATACACCCCTTCGGGGATTATATCTGAACGTGATGCTACTTGTTTAGACGAGATCCTCTATGATCCTCTTTGGCCAGCGCAGATGTCGCAGGTTCGATGTTAATTAGGACATCCGACTGCCTAGAGATGGAATCGCAGGTGCACTACGCAGTTTCTTATCAGAGCTAAATGCTTTAGAATTCAACTCCCACTACGAGTGTGAGTCGGGGATTGCAATCGTACCACACACAGATTATTTTACCTAGTTATGTGTGTTTTTATATTATATTACTAGATCGTCACACCAGGGGGTATATAGAAAACAATACCAAAAATAGGTACGATAAGTAATATTAAATATTCGTATAGAGCTGGCGCTTCAACGTTCCTCGCGTTCTTTATAATAATAATAATATTTTTTATTGTTTTTTATGCACGTACAAAGGTTTCAGAAATTTATCTTTAGTATCTGAGCTATTTGACCAAGATTTTGACCAAGGTGACAGGCAGTTGACCAGCGTAAAAGCTATTGTCCTATTTTCCTATTGTCCTAAACTATTACAACAGAGGCTTAATAAAATTTACTAATGACAATGTCAGCCGAAAATATACACTATAGTTGAAAAGTTGAAAACTGAAAAAATTTAACGAATATACATTTTTTTTCTTAATTGCCTAATTGACTGAGTTCATTGTCGTAGTTCAGCAACCTGGTGGTCTATTATCATATAATTCCAAATGTATACACGTAATACATTTTTTTCTGGCTGCATTATCGTTAACATGATCGCTCAACATGTCCGTATGTGGAAGCACAAGCAACTCGTAGGAAAGTTCGCGCGCCGCCGCCCACTGCCGAGACGGCGTCGCCAGTGTGCGCTGAATGTTGTGTGTATGACAACACTCCTGTTGTAATGTTTGACTTAAACAACTCAGGAAACTCACGTGTACGTGTAGGATGTAAGGAAAGTAATGTTAATAGTAATAAATACTGAAGCCGAAACAAGTCATTTTTATTATAATTATTTTTACGATGTATAGTAGCGTTGCTGGCAGCAATTAGAAGCGGCCAGCCGAGGATGGGGCGTGATGGCGATCTGGGGGAGGCTTACGTCCGGACTGGGATAGGCTGATGATGATGATGATGATGATGTACGGACACGATCACAGGCATACCTGCCAACGAATGTCGCACCTGTTACAGCGGTACTGTAAGACACTCCGAAGGTATGTCACTTACAAGTTACATGTAATTCGTACAACCATATTCGTGACCACCATCATCCTCTATCATAGCCCCAAACAACAGACACTACCGCTGATAACATTAATAATCGATCCTGTAAGTTCCGCCTTAACTGTAAAGATACTAAGCACTAGAGCCACATGTCTATCATATATGTACATGTTATGTAATTTATCAACCGTCAGATACTCGAACACTGTTTACTAATGTTGAATAAAGATCCTATTAATTCCATTATTTAACCGATTTAATATTTTTTTTATATCTACTGTATAGTCTGTTCTTCCGGGGTGAGGCGAAAAAAATACTCGACCGTGTGAGAGGTGAATAAGGGCGGCGCCCACTGATTGTAGAGTCGCGCCGTCTGCCCAGGCGCGGCTACTCGGCGCGGCCGTCTGCGGACAGTAGACTAGCTCTACGCTACAATCCCCATCCACAGGCCCATCGCGTGAGTTATAAGCACACGCTCCTCAGGGTAAACCTTTGCCCACATAGGCTAGGCACACATCCTTTAGGCTGCATCGTTGCCTTCTATGACGCAAGAGTTAGGCCAAATAATACACTGAATATACTGCACAAAAAATATCTTTCGACTTAACCGACATTGGTCACTATAATAGGCCTCGTCCACTTTTTTATAAGCATTAAATAATTTCATTATCCAATGCGCACCCCCAATTAATCGTGTTATGTTTAATTACATCATTATTTCATTTCACATGTTTAAACACAAAACAATAATATGTTTCCAACGTAAGTCATGCGGCGTCGCAGTCGCGCGCCGCAGCCGCGCGCCGCAGCCGCGGCCCGCGCCACGTCGACGGCGCGAGCGGGCGCCAGTGGGCCGCGTCGCGAGCAGCCGGCGCACCGCGCGCCGCACCGCGCGCCGCACCGCATACTGCTCGCCGTACACCACCCAACACGTGTCGTGTGACGTGTGACATTATTAATACATGTAATTAACACTAATATACGGCCATTAATGAAATATTTGGAATATATTACATTATACACCACCTGCTGTGAGGCTGTAGAAATGGGGAACTCCGCACAACATGAGGTCTTTAAAATGTTCTCTAAGACGTGTGAAGTCTACCAAGCCGTACTTGGCATGGTAATGTACCATACATTACTGTTCTCATTTTGAGAGGAGACCTCACACTCATAATTTTTCTTAAATAAAAAATACATTTAAATTTTCTTATAAAAGAGTTTTTATAGTACACAAACCGCCAGGAGACGATATTAAATTATCAAAAACCACATAACTTTAACCATAACTTATTTAAATTCAAACTTTATTAGCGAATTTCACATAATTTTCGGCAACCATAAAACATATGATTTTACATTTCCCTGCCGAAAAAAAGCGCCTAAATTCCGACCTAAAATGCACACAAAAGCAATTTCAGGCTGAGCCATCAGCGCGACCTGTAATAAAGCCTGCCTGTAAAAACCTGAATGCATTACCGGGAATCGTTTTAAAGTCGATTAAAAACGTTGGCAACCGAACGGACTGACTGCGATTGTAATAACATTTGCGACGGTAAATATAGAGCTTACACAGTCACAAGTTACGCACTCTGATTGCAACGGAATAAATTATCGATTAAAATTTTAACTTTAAATTTAAGGTTACGTTATAATCATGAACATTTATTTTGTCCAGTGTATGGCAATAGACTCACCCCCTATTCCATAGCGGGACATAGACGTAACTGAGGAAACGTGGAAGTGTATGACACTCCCCTGTCTTCCGCTTCGGGAATTACAGGCGTGATGTTACATTATATTAATTTAAAATTATAATTACTCTTACAAATTAAGTGATCTGTATACAAATATACCCACGTAACAAAGTAAGTGTTTCCGGGATAGTTTATCTTCTTCTGTCTTCGCATCTATCCGAGGTCTTGTTCATACGCTTAGTTTTACTTACCGCCCGAGCAACGGGCCAGTGAACAGTTCCACGGGAACATGGTGAACGTCACGAAAGTGTCAATCGTTGCGAAGCTGTTCCATCAACAGAGCGACTAGTCCTTGTGCATCAACAGCGCGCAGATTCGCCCGATAATTGCTTTAGCGTTCCATTAAAGTTCAACAGCGAAGCGTACGGCGACCTAACTACGTGTATTTCGCTGGCGCAAACACTATACACCTCTATTATTAATTTTCACCACCACTACATTTCTATTATGCTATTACAATTTGTATTATGTTGTAAGTCAGTAACTGTATTGTGAATGTTGGCAGTTGATAGAGTACTAATTTTAATGTAGAGCTTGTATTGTTGACAAGGAATAAATATAAAACGACAGTTACGTCAAAATTCTAAAGGATTATCTGTAATCTAATAAAAAACTGCCTACCTCTTCGGGGATTACAGGCGTGAAGTTACGTTCGTTCGTTCTAATAAAAACCCTTCACTCATAATATTTGACTCAGGTTTAATTAATAAACTCTTTATCAAGTATCTCTGTACCTACGAGTATATTGCTTTAAAATATATACATACATACCAAAAAAAGATTTATCTTAAAAGTTTTGAAAAAGTATTACGCTAATCAGATAAACTCAGTTTTCGCATTATTGTACTCTGACTTGGAGTTCTTTTAAATCTGACTTAATATTAAGCCGTTTTTCGGACCTATACGAGGTCCTTTCTCATGAGCTCCCGCCGATTGCAGCGAGGTCGATGCGGAGATTGCACGTTTTTAGAGTGTTGGAGATGTACATAAGTGCGGACGCTCCTAATGAATACTATATATCATTTTCCTACATTTAGACATGTCTCAACTTAAAGTCGCCATTTGAATACTTTGCGGAAACCAAATTCATAATCCGCGAAGTACAACAAACTGAACGACTATACAATATGCGATAATAAAGTCACCATAACATTCATAACGAAACACTTAAATATTCAATTCAAATTGTATTCCATTCCAAATTCAAATTTCCAACATGAATTCGAATTCATTTAACTATTCTGTCAATTTTTTCCAACATGAATTCAAGTTCAATTTACCTACGTATACAACAAGAATATATTACCGACCCAAAAACATTAAGCTAAAAACTATGGACGAGTAAAGAGAGTAAAAAGCTTTGGCGCGCCCTCGAGCTGAAGCTTCGTGTCTTTTCAAAATTGGAGATGTAAATTCGTGGGTTTTTCATTTCACCGAAATTCAGTGCGAAATTTCACACGTTTTTAGCGTAGCACCCTTTTAATTAACCCCTCGGGGATTACACGGCCTAAATCATAATTATCCGCACATAAAATTCCCTAAAGCTTCGCGACGCTTGCCTTAACGCGCGTCGTCTTGAAACGAGACAAATTGTATCGTGGTGCAAACCACGAGCTGAGACTATCAAAACTTTAAAAGTCATTTTTTTTGTTTCACAATGCTACATATGGGAGAAACATGACAATTGATTATGTCATCACGCCAGGTATCTTACGAGGCAAGTACAGAGGACCGAGTGTCATATTCATCTATCCTTATAGACAATCCTTGTCCTCGCTTCTTGTACAATCAACACTCAGCCTCTGACCTCTGTATTCTGCAGTTCATCATCATTTCGACATCTACCTATGGCAATCCACTGACAGAGACAGGACTCCCGTGAGGTTACACCCACAACCATGTTCATGCTTTTAGGCCATCACAGAGCGCATCTCCTGTATATCTATAGACAGCCGAAATAAGTAGTTGTGCTTTAACTAAGTTTCCATGTTAATCAGAAAAGCTAGGCTAAATGTCACTGAAGCGAAATAACTTAGACACAAGGTTTCAATGACACAAGGTTAGACACAAGGATTAAAAATATTAATTATATATTTTCTTATATATTTTCAGGTCGCGAACACGAAAATGTTATAACATGTATCTACTTTAATATCATATTATCGTATTATTTTACTTGTTATTATTAATTATCGTGTTGGTTGCAGGTGCCACTGTCGATCGGGAGGTCCCGGGTTCGATTCCCTGGTCGAATACTACAACATTTTCTAATTTAGATTTTCTAGTAGTGGTTTCGGAGTCTAGATATGTGTCCGATGCATGGCAATAGGCTCACCACCTATTACGTAGTGGGACGTAAACGTAACCGGTGAATCGTGGAAATGTTCTG
>DWEI01001584.1:0-16309 GCA_018245875.1 Mysoria ambigua
AAGTTTAATTCAATTAAAACATTTTAATGAAAGAAACTGCCACGTTGGTCGTGTTGGTTGCATATGCGACTGCTGAACGGGAGGTCCCGGATTCGATTCCCGGGTCGAACGCTACAAAAAAAAATCTAATTTAGAATTTCTAGTAGTGGTTCGGAGTCTGGATATGTGTCCGATGCATGGCAATGGGCTACCACCTATTCCATAGTGGGACGTATACGTAACAGGTGAGTCGTGGGAATGTTCTGCATTCCTCTGCCTACCCTTTCGGGGATTACGGGATTTTTAATGAAAGAAACAGAAGTAACAGTAACAGTTGGTATCCGTTTACTTAGAAAAGAATAATACGTTTTTAAATTTAGAATCTTACGGCGTACGTAACAATAGACAATAGATCATAGAAAACTATATGTTATAAACGATATTATCTGTTTGAAAAAAGCCTCAAGCGACGAGGCGCGAGACAATGTGTTGTATGATATTAGAGTCGGGAAAGTTATTGCGTGCTAAGATTTCTAAGCTTTGAACTTTCTACGTCGTGCGTGTTGTTAAACCACATTGAAGTTCACTACGGCCCTTTCATTTATGAACTGAATTCAAATTCAAGCATGTGTTGAATGAAGGCGAATCAGTACTTGGGAAGGCATATTCGCTAGATCGCGTGTGGAATATATTGCTTTCTGGGACATATAGAAATGTACGTACTAACGTAGATCCGTCTATAGTGGTACTAATTATGTGAAGTTTGATCTTATCTAACACACCGAATCCTTGTCTCAATAGAAGTACATTACATATAATGAAATTTAGCTCTAAGAAAATAAATAGCGGTTGTTGAATAATTTAAAGGTCATTACACCTTATATATGAAAAACCGGTTTTAAATATAGTGATTGAGTTGAGCCTACTTCCAAAAATTGCAGTTATGATATTGGTCGCAAGAAACGGCAGGTAAACTGAAAATGAACATAATTTCGCAATTGAGTTAAAATGGAAAGAACTCGTAATTAGTTACATACAATTTCAACATTTCGAATGTATCTCAACAATCGACAACAATAATATTTCAACGAAAAATAATTGTACCAGTGCGAGAAGTACCTACCCATTGTACATCCAAGTGGGTATGGAAATAGATTGGCAGGTCTGTAAGGATCGAGAAACGTGTCAGTCGGTGCTTTCTGCTTACACTACAAAGGGGCTGGCGAGATGGTACAGTTAAAATAACATATGCGGGAGAAGACGAAAGCCTTTGCGTGATTAATTTCATAGAGAATAAGATTATAATGCGTTCGGTACTCGATGTGGCGCGTAAAGCTGAACTTTTTGTGTTTTACTGCCCTGCGGCACGCTC
This sequence comes from Mysoria ambigua, assembly GCA_018245875.1. Lineage (NCBI taxonomy): Eukaryota > Metazoa > Arthropoda > Insecta > Lepidoptera > Hesperiidae > Mysoria > Mysoria ambigua. The sequence continues at coordinate 1,352 of DWEI01001584.1, forward strand.
GATCTGTCTTCGAGCTGAGACATCGAGAAAGCTAACTTTCTCTCGCCCGCACTGATACTTATTTAGCAGTAAAATACATGTAATGCTTGTTTGATTGCTTTTTTTATTATATAATTCATAATCTCTTTCAACATTTTCGTAAATTAAGTAAGTGTATCTTATATAACTTAAACTTTGTTAGTAAAAATCTTAAATACTGGTGGTTTTTAAATTACCAACTTAGTGAATTAAGACGTAGTTAACCGTTCGTGTTAGTGTGGTTATTTCTTTTAAAAGTAAAGTTTTGTAGTAAAAGAACTTTTAAATTACTTTAAACTGTGGATATTCAATGTTTTTTGATTATATGCAATATATAATTATACATTATTAAATTATATGGAATTATTTAATTACCTATAATCATGTATTTTTTGTACTAAATCAACAAGTTGTATAATTACTTTAAACCAGTCGGCAATGTTTTGAAAAGCCAGAGTACCCAAAGCAAAGCTCTTCTTGCTCAACAGTTCGCCTGTGAGAACGAAATTACGTGACAAACAGATTATTACAAATACTTACCCGCTACGATTGTAATTTACGTAAGTTTCTATAGAAAACGGCAAATATAACCACTATAAAAAATGTTATCTAGTACACGCCAATGCTTCTAATGACAACTGAAGTAGACATGTAACTACAGCTAGGCAACTGTTACAGAACATTGAACTATTGGATATCATGTATAAAAACATTTTTAATTTAATATCACTAACATTCTAAGCACAGTCAATGAAATTAACAAAAGATTTATAAACTACCGACCTGCCTAGATCCGACACAAGTGGGGTCAATTACTGGGAAATGTGACAATGTTTTCACACGGAGTTTTTAGTGGAACTTGCATACATTTTGCCGCTGTTGTAAATTAATGACTTGGTCTTGTACGCGTTTTGTGATTTTCTAATATATATTTTTTTCAACTCGGTCCATACACCGATGATACATCGTGAGAATTTGCCAAGTCAAAGTAGATTACATTTCATTGTGAAAATGTTCTAATATACATGTGTTTACGATTCAAATTCTTAAATCTATTTTTATTATATAAAAATTGTCATTATATTTTTCGTTTTAAAGAATGTTAAAATTGGGATCAACAATTCTGTTAATTTAAATTTGCTAATAAACGAGCTCTACCAGACAACTGCAAACTAATAATTCTATTAACTACAAATTCTAAGATCATTTTTTCAAATAGTACCCGACCCGGGATATGAATCGTCACGCTTGCAACCACTAGGCCAACGAGGCGGTAAATTTTTATATTACCATCAATAAATGTAACGCCTTCATTAAGGTAGGCAGTATTGAACATACTTTCAATAGATATAACTACCTATTTTTAATGGAGATTGAGGTCTTTGTTAAATATTAATTAAACGCCATTCTCTCTTCGGCTGTGTGCAAGATAATAATAACGGTGACAAAATAATACACATTGTGCAACTGTCTCATTACAAGCGTATAGAATGCTGATATGCATAAATTAACATTCCATTAATATCAATGAGAATTATACTAGCATATGCTTCTTTCGACTTGACATTGTTTCCGAATGACTTTCTAAAACAATTCATTATGAAAACAGCAAATTGTTAACATACTTGTCTAAGGCGAGCACGTCCGCCGACACGAAGCAGGACCTCAGCTCGGAGTTTCTGTACGTGTCGAACAGCGCTCGCTGCATCTCACTCTCCCTCGTGCCGTTGCCCCGGGCCGGGAGCTCGTCGCGCCGCTCCCACGATGACACCACGAACGATCCGCGGAACGTTTGCCGGTTGAGAGGATCCCCGAACAGGTACATGTCTGTAAGTTACAAAAATTCATTACAAGGAACCGCTCTAGTACCCTTGAACTTCGACTTAAGTTAATATACAAGCTATTAATATATCATGCATAGATTCCAGATACATTTCCAGTAACAACGATAGAAATCAAGTATACAATAATTTGTCTCAGAACATTTGGATTCGGTGATTGTGACAATGTTGCACCTACTGAAGGTCAAATGATTATAATTCATTAAGTAAAGTGGACGATATTATTGATGAAGTATCGGTCGTTGCACAGACAAGCTTCGCGGCACGCACTTGTCGCGGCGAACGCAAGGCCGCTTGGATGTTGGCCTCACCCCGGTGACGGGCCGCGCCAAATGCCGCCGCGCAGCCTCCACGGAAATACTCATGTCGTGTGTACAAACAAAGGAATTTCAACGTTTTTTTTTAAAAAAAAAAACAAACAGATATGCATAAAACAGCCACGCGATATCTATTGTATTTAAATTCTAATTATTATTGGCATTCGTTGATCAGCTAATGAAATATACTCTTAATACTTTCCGTGTAATAGTGAGTTTACATAGACCACACTCCTAGTCCAACCGCATATGGCGATTTACAAAGCAAAAGGTGATCCACCACTTGGTTCTATTTTGTATAGGTATATAGCCCATTTGGTGCTGTTGACCCCCATGTCTTGGCACTGCGTGAGGGTCAAGAAGAAGTGTGTTCATAACTCACACTTGTATAACAAGCTGTAAGAGCTAATCCATGAACGGTTTTGTTACATGGCAACGAAGTTAGCTGACGTGGAATTTTATTTTAAATGATCGTAATGTTAAAAACGGGTTAATAACAGTTTTAGTTTAAATGCTAAATCCAGATCAGGTTTATGTTTTCGCCTCAACTAACATATATCCTTATAATATCGTATAGATAAATGCAATTTGTAGATATACAAATTACATATACCTTGCGATGTTTTCCATCGCGTCATTGTTAAGGCAAAAAATGTTACCGGTTTTAAAGTTACACTAGCGTTAGTCTTGCATCCTAAATATATTTATATCAAACAGCATTAGAGTTATAATTTATTTATTGTTATCTGTGGCTCATAGGGCGGGATGGTAATAAACACATTCGAGAAAAAAATTAAAACGTAGATGCTGGTTATCAAATCATTAATATTTCACCGAATAAACTACACAAGCATCCAGCCTTAACTGGCCTTTTAATTACGTTAAATGTTTGTTCATCATCAATAACGATTTTATCGCTTTACTAGACAAATGTTATGACTGATTGGTTGATCGATTGAGTCTGGGGAACGAGTCTCGTCTCCGACTGAGAAAGGTTAAGGCTGTAGTTTACAATACTGTGTGGATTGACGGATTAAACACGCCTTACAGTGCATGATGGAGAACAGTTCTAAACAAAAAGGCGTAAGCGTTGGTGCGAGGTTTCCTTCACCGTTGTAGCAAGTGGTATTTCATATTAATACTGTACGAACTATGTAATGTATTAGAGGTTCGCGCCAATATTCGAACCCGATTTCGGACCGCGAATCTATTTATTTATATCTTTTCCACTTAGAACTCTCAGAGATCACTTGTGTACGCCAATGGAAAAGTGTCAGAAGGGCTCAACTCAAAATGTAGTGGATATTATTCTAAAGTCTAAAACACTGTGCGATAAATGTCCTAAACATTTATGTCATTATTATAGATATAAAGATAATCTGTTGAACCAGTGTTACCATGTCTTGAATATTTAAATTTTTGAACTAGTATGTCCTTCACCGATGTGAATTAAAATTTGCATTTGGGAATAGTCAAATTTTCTGGTCACGACTCTACAATTAGATTGTACCTATTGAAGGTAAGAAAAAAACATCTAACCAGTTTAGATGTAGCAATTTTATAGACTATTTATACAGTTTTATAGACTATTTATACAGTTTTATAGACTATTTATACAGGTGTACAAGTTTTCTCGTCTTGACCGAAATCAGAAATGCAGTAAATCCAAGTTAGGTCGATAAGTACATAAAAGTTGTTTAACTCGTTTGCGTAGGATTTTAATTCAACATTAACACAAAGCACCTTGGAAGCGATCTATATGAACGTCCAAAAAACATTTTTGTTTTAATTATTATCTACAGCCTAGTACTTGAGTACTTAGTGTCATGAACCGGTGGTCATAGGTTCCAATGCCGGCAGTCATATTTTCTTCACAAAATTATCCCTATTTTTAAGACTCAACATTACTAGATGTAACAGTAAAAGGAAACATCGTGGGAATAAAGGACATCTTAAAGTTTTGAAGGATGTTCCCCACAAAGAATATTTGAAAACGAGGTGCCTTAATCCTCATTCGCCTGAGAACTGACGCATGACCAAGAGTGAAATGAAATGATTAAGGAAGATGATTTGCAAGAACAAAACGATATGTAAATGTATATTTATTTGACCACAGAGTTTCTCGTTGGTTGGTCGTATTGGTTGAAAGTTCGACTGCCGATCGTGAGGTCCCGCATTCGATTTCCGTATCGGGCACTACTAAATTTTTCTTATTTAGATCTTGTAGTAATGGCTTGGATTCTGGAAATGTATCCGATATATGGCAATAGGCTAAACATTTATTTTATAGTTGGGTGTAAAAATAATTTGTGAAACTATTTTTTACCGCAGACCCACACAGTAACCTACGGGTATAGAACATAACATTCAATACCTCAGGTGTAACATGGGAATTCACACATCTATAGCATGTGTACTTATATTCTAGTGGATAGGGAGCGGTACCAACGGCCGAGGTAAACAGCGAGCGCGGCCAGCAGCAGCAGCACGAGCAGTGCGGCCAGCGCGGCGCAGCAGCCGCGGCACGTGCGGCTCAGCTTGCGCCGCGTGAACCGGATGTCGCTACTCACGGACATGGTGGACTCGGGCGGGCGGTGCGCGCGGCAGCGCCGCTGCCCGCCGCGCGTCCAGCCATAGCCTAGCTGTTAAAAACAAACATAAAAATCTTATAACCATATTATTCACTAAGCGCCAACCTATAACCCCATTGCCGGTTTAACTCATTTAATAGTCACTAAGTATTAAGCCGACTATATTCATGTATGTTTTTTCGGAGCTCACGAGGCCTCCCTTGTATAGGTCTGACCTCGTATAGGTCAAAAACTAGCCGGATCACCCTAAAAAACATATGTGAGTCCAGCCAGCTTAATACGTAGCCGTGTGTAACACTCACGAGTCATTTAAAAGTTACAACAATATACTGTTCTGGTCACCTGTTAGGGTGTCCGGTCCGATTTTCTAACAATATTTTAAGAAATATCAAAAGGTAGTTTTAATCAAATTCTTAGTGCTTGGTGCAAATAATACTACCTACATTATGATGGGAAGTGACGTCACGGCATACAAACTGGTATTTCGTTAGTATGTGCAAAGTGGTTCCATCGTGTCCGCGTGTTCTCTATTCTAAGTGGAACACGTTGTAGCTTTTTACTTTTGTGAAATTTGTTTACAACAATCTGGCTTATAGTTGTGCACGTATACTTTATATTTGAACAAAACAAACAAATTAAACCGAAAAGCGGGCAAAACTATGTGAAACAAATGCTAAACGTGCCATTTTCACATCGCAATCAACGCTGATAAGAATATCTGACAAATATATATGTGTGAATTGGTAAATAATACCGTATTATGAACTTTATATGCATGGATAAATGTTTGCTTCAACCTTAAATAATTGAAAATCAAGCTTAACTAATCGAATTAACGTTGCACATTACGTGTGTCGGAACAACAAAGCGTAGCATAGTTGTTTATCTTTAATTTAAATCCAAACAATCAATTCGAAACAATGTGAGTTAACACAACAGCATACATTTAAAATGAATTTTGATATAAGTTGGAGAAAAATTATAAAATAATGTACTAGCTCAATTCACGTACCTATGTACGTGACGTCACGTATATGACATAAGATACGACGGGATTTCTTGGTAACCTGGCCGCGATGAGCAAGAGTTCATGAAGAACTGCGGATAGATTCGAAACTAGTCTGATTATACCGCAAAAAACACGCGATTGAAGCTAACACACAATTTCATCATGTACATCATATTCGAGATTGTGTACAAGAATTTACTCACACTTTGTTAGACACGAAACCTTCGCAATCGCCAAAATATAATTCAACATAAGCCAGTTTTAAGAGCGTTTCCACTAACAGGTGTTCTTTAAAGCGCGATTCATAGTTACTGGGCCAGTACACGAGTTAGCACGCCTGAGAAAGAGCATTGCTTGAGTTTTAACGATATTAAATGAAAAAGCTTCGGCGCTTATGAGACTATATAATTTATTACCAACAGCCGTCGATGTCTTAACAAGAAAATATCGAAAACAACGAGTTTTATAGGATTTATTCTATATAATTGAAAAAGGATTTAGTAAAAATGTTTGATGTAACTTCGATGGTATTTTTCTAATTTAACATCACGCATGTGATCCCGAAGAAGCAGTCAAAGGAGTACACCCTCAAGCTTCGACAGTTGCGTCCACGCCCCACTATGGAATAAGCGTTGAGTCTATTGATATATAACAGGTACATGCTCCCAACATCCGAGCCGCTACTAGAACATCTAAGTCAGAAAATTCTAATATAAAATATTATTTTCTAGAGCTGTCTATAGTTCACTTAAGCATTGCAACTGGTTTCACGCAATTCGCTAGAGCATTTCACATCCGCTATAAAGATCTTTGTAGCCTTTGTTTAAGATACAAGTATGTCAGTATATGTCTACGACTAAAGTAAGAATTTATAGATATAAATACATAGTATAGGTACCTATAGATATACATACATAGTTTACCATTTAATATATCATATAATATATATCTCGATGGTAACATATCAGCTACAAACCGAGTGAAAGGGATCATTATGTTCGTGTACAGCGTGCAGTGACATAAAAGACAATTTCAATGTTGAGAAGTAATTATTATTATCAAGATACAGTTACAGGCACACTTTTATTCTATTTTATCTGAGAATTTTATCAAATGATATTGTACTGTTTGTATGTAGCATGTACAAATACTCTAAGGCTACATTACTTTCTAATTTAACTTTCGGTATTGTAATTAATTTAGCATCATACGTATAGTAATGCGAAATATTTACGAATTAGGCAATATAGCGGTCGAATTTTAAATTAATTAATTGAAGCGAATTAATTTAATATTAAATCATTTGACCGCCTCGATGGTCGTGAAGTGCTAGACTTTTCTTATTTGGATATTCTATCGGTGGCTCGGAGTCAAGAAACGTGACAATCTTTTACAGTTCTCTGTATACCTCTTCGGGGATTACAGGCGTGATTACGATAATATATAATTATTTAGCTGTATTAAAATGATTTCTTATAAATATATTTTGGTCATATTGCGTTTACAATATGTTTTTGCTAGTACCTAACATTATCAACTGAGAACAAATAGATATACATTTAACAAAAACAAATGACAAATGACAAACGAAAACGTGTTCATAGCATATCCGTAACTAATTCATGTCATTCAATTGTCAAGGATAGTGCTGGTAAATTTACTGAACAATTCGTTTCTGACAGGTATAAAAATTCAGTGACGATGTTCTAGACATTTGGTATGTTTGTGAGTAACATACTTTTTTTTATACTTATGAAAACGTACATCGTCCATGAAGAAGGAAAGTTACATTGGTAGGATTCCGATTAGTGTTAATATTTATTTTTAGTTTGTGTAGGTGAATATGGGAACCCGTTAGTCTAATTTTTACTTCTACTTTACTTGGTGTAGTCGCCTTTCCTACGTTGCTTTTATGTAAAATGTATTCTCCACATATCTTAGTTACACAACAGTATTAATTAACGGGTAGAACTTATATGGTATACAAAGGATTTTATTACTACACACCATGTAATATTATAATAAAGTAAAAGAATTAAAAATAAATATTCGGCCCCCTACTGCATAAATATAACAGATGAAACGTGGAAGTATACTACATACCTGCGCCGCCCCCTTCGGGGAAACAGGCGTGATGTTACCCAATAGAAACATGAAACTCGCCTTGGATTGATAAATTCGTAATAAAGTAAACCGTCAAAAATAATTCACTTTTCGGACGTCGTGTCGTGTTAACCTTTAATCGTGATCTAATCACATTTCTCGTCTTACACAACCGACGTTTTTCTATAGATTTCGTGTGTCGAAACAATGTTAAGTTTGCCATTCATTCCTTAACAGAGTACTGTTATAATAACTAAACTAACCATAAATGCCAATAGCTGGAAATTGAATCGACCGTTCACGACTGCGGCTTTAAACTACCATTCCGTTGTTACCATAAAATGTTATATTGGAAAACTTGAATATTATTAATTTTATCTATATATAAACGGCTTGTTACATTAATTTTAAGTTTTCAACGTTATCTATTGCAACAAAATCCAGAAGAGCAAAAATTTCAGACAATAAATTATATACACACATTTTCGTGTATGTAATAATCGCGCAGGTAAAATTATGATATTTGAATAAAAAAACTAAAACAAATTATTTATTGTAAACACATTATGTTTTGATTATTATTACATCAAAAACGCCTTGATACAGTATTGCTTTATTTTTTTTTGTAAAATGGCGCCCTATTACAACTTCGGCGTTAAATCTTACGACACAAACATTGTAGTAACACAGCGAATTATCATGAAACTTGGGCATGGTCTGAGTTGCTGTGAACTACTAAAGTATCCAACGCCGTTTCTCGACCACAAAAACGTGACACGCCTGAGTTCTGACATACAAATGGCATTTGAACACAACAAATATACAACACAAAGAGAATACTTGAAACGGAGGTGTTCTAGAGTCGATACGGTTACAGTAGTATACTTATTATGATAACAAGGTCACATTTTAATTACATGGAGAATAGTACTGATTTGTTTTATCATATGAATTTAAACCAACTTATTTACCAAGTACACACTAAATACTCATAAAGTAGACAATTTTATAGTCTATCAAAATAACATTAGTATAAAACAATTTCATTATTAATTTTATTTATTTATTTATTTATTTATTTATTTATTTATTTATTATATCAAAACGTTTATTGTATGATTTTAATATCTAAATAGGAACTTTGTTTTAAACAAATAAAGAGATAATTTCGTTACAATAAAAAGTTAATTTGTAATATTTACTGAGCTTGATCAAAATACAAACAGTCCTGTATGTAGAACGTTTAAGTAACATTTCAAACACAAAGAGATATTTCAAGACACAACCGCTTCAGCGTCTTGCACTTGTACGCGCGACCCACATCCGACGCACGTTTTCGTTCGGCGAATACAGAATAAGAGGCGTTGAACGCGCCTGTGCCTTTTCGCTGGTTTCTATTCAGATACCCAACAACAACAATGCGAACAGCTTCACTTTCGACGGACAACGCAACGACGCCGCCAACACCTGCTAAATCTGTGTCCGGTTTGAATGTGTCATGACTCTGTCATATGTAATACGCGTTAGTAACAATTACAGAGCCATCTTAGTTTTTATTGTGGTCATCTTCAAACTGCTGCCGTGTTTATAAGTGCTCTCTGCCTATCACTGAGGGAACACTGGTAAATGAACATGTCTCAATAAAGGACGAAATACTGTATACGAAGTACGTAGGTTTTCTGTTGAACGACTTTGCGCATAACATCCAGTAATATATTTATTAACGAGACATACCCATTAATGGCAGAACTCCGGAACGCACACTTTATACACCTAGTCGCCTGTTTTACTTACTGTAGATTCTATTATTTAACAATTATGGAATTCAAAACAAAATGACGCTCCAAAGAAATGCCGGTTCTAACACCGCTAATTCGGCACGCTGCGTAAACAATCAGTAACTACGGAAGGGAAACTCTAATAAAGTTCTTTCTAAATTCTAAATCTTTCTAAAATATTACTAATTCTTTCTAAATCTTTCTTTGTCAGTTTCAATGTTATTTTTCCCCTTTTTTCTAAATTATTTCCTTTGGTGTTGCTAAATTACATATAAAGCTACATTTCGTATTTCACAAAATAGTCGTAAATATCATGATGTGCTCCATTCTAAGAACTGACCTCGACATATACCTACGCATATACGTAGGTCCATTATGACTCTCTTGTGTACACCACACATTCACACATTAAGTTTATACGTTGGATTTTTTTGCTTAAATCTCAAAAGCTTCTTAGAAAATTATCAATTATACGCTTCTGTTTATCTATTTTATCAAACAGTTTTATTGCGCATCAAATAATTACGATCCGAGTCCAAAACTGTCATGACCGCCTTTTCTTTTCGCCTTCAATCGTTTCAAAAATAAAATATTAAATATATGTGGGTTGTTTTAACACATACATGGATTACATTAATTTAAGTGTAACAGCACGTCCGTTACAATTTCATCATTACTTCCGGTATCAGAGCACAGCTTTGACCCTTAGTGAAAGGCGCGTAGAAGCCCAAATTATATTGCGAAATCCACGACGTATAAAAACAAAATACTAGGGTAATTTAGGGATAAAAACGTACTAAATTTGACTTGTAAATTTGTATAGGAACCTTAAGCTTCGTGCCCAATCGAAGCCTCAGAACCGTTGACTTCGTAACTGAGATGTAGACTAGGATGTGGCATGCTTGCGTATAAAGTACATTATCGAACTTATGTTTAAAAATTCCAAGTTATAGGAATCAGTAAAAATAAAAATTGAGACTAGGAGGTCCGGTTTTTGTAAGCAGTAATCTATTGCAAAAAAGATGAAGCGAAACGCTTAGTCCTGTCCGACATTTGGATGGTAGCCTGCGATACCCTATATGTAGAAATTCGGTCTCCAAAATATTTCCGATAGAAAACTGCGTCCGATTGGAAACTTGGCGTCGGTGCTATGCAGTTTGGAGTCTATAAAATTACTAAGTCACAATGTCATTGACATTTACATGTGTCCGCTCTGATCGTTACAATGGACCGCGATAGAGTTGTCTACCGGCAATGAAAGCTACCGGCAATTAAAACCTGGAAGGCGGCTGCACAGCCGACGTGAAAGTTGGTCGATAAGATGTTGTCAACCGGTCCGTTCACGTCATCGTGATGTGTTAATGTTTACCTGTATCTACTCAACTTGATAAAGACATAGTCTCTATTAGTCATTAATAATGACTCATTATTATATACGTACATGTGTAAGTATACGCATCATTATTAATATGTAGATGTCAACTCAAATGTTTTATTTTCTTTTGGGATGCCACAAGGCGCTTTTATTGAGCCATATTGTTTTCAGTACATTTCCATGTACTTGTAATTGAAGTTCACACGCGTCCGTTTCACAAAAACAATGGTTTTTATTATTTTATTTTAGACACCATTCACAATAAAAGTTACATATAAAGTTTAAAATAAATCAATACTACTATAATATTAATTATACTTATAAAATAAACACATACTTTAACATAGAACATTATAAGGCGCAGAATAATAATACATTAGAATATTGTGTTTCATGCACACAAATACTTTGGTCTGTTTCAGCGGGCTTACGTTTCCATGCAGGGTGACGAATGTAATTGGATATCAGTTGTGGTTCTTGGCCAACTATTTTGAAATACTAGCCGCTAGGTAAGTAGGTAGCTAGGTAAGCCGTGTACCCATTAAGTACTAGTTGTACGACTCTCCCAACTGTATTGCTTTTAGCTTAAAGAAATAGCTAATGGTCTAGACTAGTTCACCAAATTGTTCTAGTACAATTTAATGGGTATGAGGGTATCATTGAGGATGAAAATGTAATTCCATCAGTTTCCGTCATTAATCTTCATGCTTCATCCGCGTTGCATACTTACCTAAATATTTCATGAAGTTTGTGATTGTTCACTCCTAAGTTCTATCAGTAATAAATATGTACCATTGTTTCGTTCTAAATATAAATTTTTATATTATAATAAAAAGATTTGTTAGAAGATATTGATCGCTTTAAAACTATTTACCTATTAAACTGCAACGATAAACTGTAAACATCGTAACGAAAGCACATTTTGAGAGGATTCCAGCGGATGTCAGTAAAAGTGTAAAAAGATGAGAAGAAAATAAGAAAAGATAATAATAGTTTAGCTACCGTTATACAAAATTATGTGAATAAATTCCTAACTATCCAAGTAAAAAAAATTGCATAGGTAAGTATCACAGTACATAATTTATACCTATATGAATTAATAATTAACATTAACGTTTATTAAGAGAGTATATTTGGTCAACCCTTCGATGAGTCGACCAATTATCGCTGGAGTAACAAAGTCGACAAAGATCTCAAAGAGCTGAGGGTACCCTATGATAGGTCAGAAATGGCAAAAAATATGTAGAGAAGAATGGCGAACTTTTATGTAGGAGGCCACTTCGGGTCGCTGAGCCAGCATAGTAAGTATTAACGTTTATTAAATTCCTACTCAGTTTGTTTAAATTCTTAGTAATTTTCATTAAATTATTACTCGTGTTGATTATATTCTTATTCATGTTCAGTAAATTTTTATTCATGTTCATAGAATTCATATCTATTCATTAAATACTTATTCATGTTCATTAAATTAATATTAATTACATTTGTATTCATTAAATTCTTATTAGTCTTCAATAAAACTGTATTTATATTAATGGCCGACCGGCCGAATTATTTACTTGAAGTAGGTAAATTTGTGAGCGTGTGACCAGTGAGATGGTCGACACCGATGTAGGCAGCGGAGCGGCGGCGACCCGGATCGCGCATCGCTCGTCTGCGTTGCCGTTACCATCCACTGACACACTTCCAATCTCGCTAAGTACTTTACTGATTCGACAAAAAGAAAAAAAAAATTGTGACACGTATTTTATGCCTATCTGATCCCAACTGGTTGCACAGAATTATTTTGATATCAATCTTTAACCGTAGAGCTAATCTTAGGCACAAGTAACTGTCCAAAATACTTAGAAAACATATCAATTTAAAAAAAGAAAAAATCAAGGCAACAGTGTTGTAACCAAAATAGCTGTTATAACATTAAACAGAAAAAAAATGTATAAGCCACACATATTTTTTGGTTTTATTTACAATCACCAAATATTTATATGGACGTGACCTGTGTAAGAGGGTATTGAAAAGTGATGTAACATCACTTTCGATCACTTCGTTATTCATAATGAATATCTATATATGTAATTAATTGGTATGCTCGCTATATAGGGCAATATAGGATAATTCTAAACTAGATTATTTAGTAATGGCTCGGAGTCTGGATAGGCGCTCGGGGTGTGGCAATAGACTCACCAACTGTTCCATATTGGGACGTGCAAGTAACTGATGAAACTTGAGAGTATACTCCATTGCCTACCTCTTTGGGTTCGTGATGGGTTCAAGCATGATGTTCGGTATTTCGTTTACCTAACTCTACATATCTATGTAAACCTTAAAAAAGAACTTGGTTACAGACAAATCTGTTGATACTTTGACGAAATGTCAATTGATTTTTATTGATCAGTTATAGAAAAATACATACACATGCTAATTAAATGGCAAAATTATTTAATGTTATAAATTGCAGCATGCTGTCCCCACTAACGTCAGTGGACGTTATAAAATTAGTAAAAGTACGTCTTAAAATTGAATACATGTAATTTTGCAACGTGTCATTGTGTAATCAACTTCCGGCTCTGGTATGTCGCCCAGTGGATTTAATTTAACAAAACTTGTTTGTTGACTGACACGACACGAACATACGCTATGAATTAATTATAATGACGAGACATTTACGCTTATATATTCATATAAGTATAATGAGAGCATATCAATTAGGTAATTTTTCGGTTTCATCTGTATAACATAACATCACGACTGCGTTTCCCTGATGATGTGGATAGAGAAGTGTAGTACTCCTACTGTTCGTCAGTCATATAATACTTCCTTGCAATAATGAGCGGGCCTATTGCCATACACCGAGAGATTGCAAGCAGCTATATCGAGATAATTAGTAAAATGGAACGAAAAGTACAAAGCTAAAGTTCTCTATACATGACGGTACATGTATGGCTCACTATTGAACTGTTCATTATTAAGATCTCATTACTTCATAGGATCGCAACTAAGACGGCTGAGTTCACTCTACCAAACTATTAAAATCGACTTGTGCACAGATACAGTGGGAATGCATTTATTGGAAAATAAATGTATTTGATGTCATTTATCAACAGATAATAACCAAAACCAATTGTTTATTGTATATGTCATTTCGTAATGGATGAACGTCCATTCAGTGTTTACTCGTGTTATGGAGTTCATTCATGCATGTGTTAAATATACCAAGAACTAAGTCTATACTGACAATGATAACACAAATTTGTGGCGTGCTGTTCTTAAGCTCACATGCTTACGAGAGGTATTCAGTCGTTAATTTTAGCCAGTCCAGAACACATACACATCCAAATATCAGCGTTTTATGAAAAAAGATATCTTTACCATATAAGTATCAATAAGAAAACTACATATATAAAAATCATCACATTAACCTTTACTGTCCCACTGCTGGACATAGGCCTTACCCAAGAAATGCCACAACTCTGTCTTCCGCAGATTTCATCAAGCCCCGGCCGCATAACTTAAGATAGTCATTGCAACGGAAACTTTCGAAATGCTGTCTAGTTCAATCTAATTTGTGTCGATTTTTGGACTTAAATTGTTTTTACTGAGTGACTCGTCTTGTCCATGTTCATAAAGAGTTAGACACATCATTTAGGCTGTTCGACATTTCTTCTTTATCCTGTAGACTCCGTCCATATGACGATATCATCGGCAAATCAGAGGTGAAATACATACATGTACATTTTATGTTCAATAAGATTTCACTACACTTCTCTCACTACTACCATCTCTCAGCCTACCGCTATGGAGTTTATGAGAGTGATATAACGTAAAGAGTTATATTATAATTGATTGAAATTTACTGCCTCGTTGGTCGTGTTGGTTGCAGATGCGACTGCCGATCGAGAGGTCCCGGGTTCGATTCCCGGGTCGAA
>DWEI01001585.1:0-16308 GCA_018245875.1 Mysoria ambigua
CTTATTCACCGATTTCCATTGTCGTGTTGTTATGGAAAAGATATAACTAATATAGACACGATACAATTCAATCGTGTCCTTGATTTGGCTTTGTTTGTTGTAAATAACATTAAATTAATGCTTTATAATGTATTGTAGTTACACATATATATTTGCTGCAAAGCAGCAGCGATTGTACTGTTTTAGGCCGAAATAAATCAATATAGACCCAAAAAGCAGTAAAGCATCCATAAATTATATTCTGTTAAGCTTTTTTATAACATAAAAACAACAAATATTTTTTCGTACTTTGAAATAAATGTTGACATAACCGTATGAACGCTAACGGGGAGATAAATGGCTATGTCCATATAAAATCCTGTCCATTTGAAAGCGCGAATATTTTTTGCTATTACTAAATATGAATACGACATTTTGGTATGCAAATCATTTAAACAGTTAGCTTCAGTATATTTTCATATATTCTTTGTACTAACAAATTCAAGGACCGTATAAAATATTATTAAAGAGACTGTTTTGCTGACTTCGTCATTAATAATTTAGATGGGCATATAAAACTGTTCCTACTGAGACCATATTGCTGGTACCGCTTCTGAAAGTTTTACAGTCAAATTTCAGATATAGCGTTTTATACTTAACGCTACGAGATTTTAATATACTGCTAATAAATGTACTACTACTGACTGCTAATAGGGAGGTCCTGAGTTCAAATGATGAGTGGGTTACCATATTAGATTTTACTAACTGAATTAATTTTCTAATTTACCAGTTGAAATTTCTAGTAGTGGCTCGGAATCTGGCTTTGTGTCCGGTGCAAAGAAATAAGTTCACCCCCAATGTCAGAGTGGGACGTAGACATAACCGGTGACACATGTCAGAATACAACACATCTCTGTGTAACTCTTCGAGGACTGCAGGCGTGATCTTACGTTGAACACGCCAACTTTATTATAATGAAGTGAAAAGTTTAAAAACGCTATTTACAGTTACGCAACGAAGTTATAGCGTAGGTAATCACTACTGGTCTATTTACTCTATCATTGGCGCAAACTTCATTTACATTCAGGCTTTTCTAGTGAAGTTGCCAAGTTGTTTGTGTAAATTGAAGTTGTGAGAGTTTAATTTTGAACCGTTCGACTCATACAAAAGCTTGTTTGCGCCGAGTGCTCGTAACAAATATTGTAATTAAAATTCTGATATTTTGAAGATTAATCATGCACAATGTTATTCTGTTTAAGTTAATAACTTCATATCATTTTATGCACGTATAATTGATTCAATTTTGCATTATATGAATGGGTATGATCGTAGCTTTTCTTACCCTGACAGGACATCCGTGTCCGATAGTAGAACGATAAAACTGTTTATGATGATGATGACGACGATGATGATGATAATTACATTGATGACGATAATGATGATGTTGTTATTGTTGTTTTAGTTGGTGACGATGATGATGATGTTGACATGATATGTATTATTATATATACATATGTATATGTATACATATGTATATTCTAAGTAAAATAATTATACTGTAATGAAATGAGCCTCAAATGGATTTTTCTTTATTGGCAAACAAAACGAATCTTCTCAATAAGTATTCGTGAAGTAAAAGTTATCGATGTGATTTAACGACTGATGTCAGATAATAACAGTAACTCTGTGTAACCGTCGAAGCTCGGTCAATATATTGAGTACTGTTAACAAGTCTATGAACATCGAAAAGTAATTAATATTACTTGGAATGGCCGGCGCTCGGTACATAAACATCTAACAGGTTTCCATATTGATTTCGTGAACGCCCGCGTCTGAGATGTACTGGAAACTTTTCGAATTTAACTTCTTGTTTTGTATTCAACTATGTACATGAATGTATATTGGACTTGGTTTTTTTAAACGTGATATTGTTACGGTCTTGTCCACCTGCTATTGAACAACATTAGTCACAAATACTCACTCATATTGTCTGCTTTTGCATCAATTAAAAATATATCACTAGTTTATAGGAAGCTACATACTTATGTCAAGTGTTGTGCGTTACATTGTGATACTGTTGAATAGCTAAATGCTAGGACGGTCACAGTAGAGGCTTTAATATATTATGTAGAACCTTTGCAAGCGTACCTTCCCTTTATAGTGTTGTAAAGTTAACGCTCTTATAAAACCATACTTTGACTTCCAGCTTTATATGTGAACATGTCATAAATATATTGAATGTATATACTCAGTTTTATATGTAACACTGCTTATTAGCGATTTTTAATATACTCGCATGTCCCGACTGAAGCTCACTACTGAGTTTTTAATATGGTTTGAGTATTAATTTACTTTACAAGCGTTGGCGGTGCGAGAGGCTGTGTGCTGTGATCCCACTACCGGCGTGCACATCGTGGGATTATGGGCGTAAACTCAGGCACTGCCATGTCCAACAGTGGTCTCCAAAAGGCTGATGATAATATTTAAATTATTAGGCAGACTGTAAACTAAGGTTCTTTAGTGACAAAGTAAACATAATATCTCTCGGAAGTACTATAAATATTCCCTAATCAGGCATACCATAGATATTCTAAGTAGACTTTATGACTGTACTTTGTACCTCTTTCCATAAAGCTTAACACTAATCTACTTACTGACACTTCAAGCACAGACAATACTGGAACAGTTGCCCGCTGAGTTTAGGGAGATAATTATAAAGATAATTATAACATAATTATCTGTGAAGGATTATAACCAACTCATCTCAACTCATTTAAGATGTTCACAAACTAGGTCGGAGAGACTTACTATTATCAGTTAATTTGTCATAAATAAAACGATTATTAATTACATCTAATAATTTCAACCATGTAATGATGAGTTACAGTCATTTTCTGTTGTAAACGTAACATCACAAATGTAATCCCCGAAGCAGTAGATAAATTAATAATTATTTAGTAGTATTTTTCTGTTCTATATTAAATCCATTTATCATTAAGAATTAGCTCCAATACACATACATTAAAGTATTCAATAATCTCAAATAAAACATTTATTTATATTTATCATTTTCAACATTCATATATTATACGCAAATATATTTTGACTATTTCTATATGCAAATAATACATACATATTAATTTCAACATGCTTATTTCTGCAATAACTCAACAGATAATATATTGCTTCTATGTACAAGACGTGTAACCAATATTTGAATTAATATATTCTCTAGTAAGTTATTCTCTATTGCAACGTAGAATCGGCGCCCCAAGCAATATCGGGTTCTTAGAATTGTGTTCGGATTTATTAATAGTGCGGATGCACTCGTGATAGAATATCGCGGACACGAATATTTCATAGAAATAATTCGATTTTTGATTTTCATAGATAATGTTTTCAAAGGAACACTTTAAACAAGGATCAGTTTTAATTTTATTCATCTTCAGCTGTTGTGTTTTTCAAACGAAATATTAAGTATTTTTGTTCTACTTCTATACGAAGGTCATTAGCCTCGTTCTACTGGTTTTTTTATAACCGAAGGACTGAAGCAACCTGTTGCAATACTGGTTAGTGGCTACACAACATTTCAAGCTCCATAACATGCATGAAATCATCACTATTCTCTAAAATCAGTATCACGATTTGGTCGCTCATACAGTGCATCTCCTATATAACAGATGAAATAACACAACGGTGATACCTGTTTTAAGAGTTATTTTCGTTACTACCCAAATAGATTTCAAATAACTTTATTATTAAACGTATAGATTTTGTATTAGAACAATTTATTAAATAATCAATATCATTGTAATAATCCCGGCCTTCTTGTCGTCATGATCATCGTGATCATCATCTTCAACCCTTTGACAAGTCTATTGTTGTACGCAGGTTATATAAGAGTGACAAGGGTTAACCTATTTTCAAGTATGGTAATAAATACTGGTACCAAAGTTACACGTATAACGTATTTAAATATTTTTTACCAAGAATAAGATGATTCCTTAAACTAGTACATCTCAATGTAATTTAATCTATAACACATAAACGGAATATAACGTATTCGATAAGATTCTTCTGAGAACACTTTTGATCAATGGAAAATATTCCGAGGAAAATATCGAAGATGGATTATTAGTTTCGCGAAAATGAAAATGAAAATGTATATTGTACGGTATTCTATTATAACAGAATTGGATGTACGTAAAAATGTACTATACATATATTTATACAACCTTTATGTAACACATATACCTTTGTAAGGTATAATATAGCTTTCTAAGTTCTACAACAGAAATAGACACACTCTACAGAATATCTGTAGGGGCGAAACCGATAACCAGCTATTAGCTAGAAATCAACCCCACAATTATTTCATCAAAGCAATTATTAACAACTGCATCTAAGTAATTATTCAGTTTCCGAAATTGTTATTAAATTCACAAAATAATATAATTTTCAACTTAAATATTACTTCCATTTTTAATAAAATTTAATTTATCTGATAAAGGCAAAGAAACTAAGTCTGTAATATATTTGGCACTCGTTACTCTCCGCCTATCCTGTGAGGGATATGGCATGAATGTATGTATAAATGTATATATGTATGTATGTATAAAATAATTTATTGAATCTAAATAAAATGTTTGTTTCATCGCTTCCAGGATGTCACGCAAGTCCCGCCAAGGTTACAGCATCCGGCACTTGCTCCAGCTGCCGAGTTCGCGCAGCCCCCCGACGCACCCCCCCGTGCCCAGCGTCAAGGTCAGTCCCCAACAACTTTCAACAAGACACAGAGGTTACTGGAAACGATCTCCAGAGTTCCACTTATAGAACAAATCAACATAAAAATCTCAAGAGAAACCTTTATTAAAGTAGTATGATTAACGTGTTAATAACGTGTTTTGTTTCGATAAGATAATTAGCGAAAACAACCAAATCATCTAAAAGTAAATGAGAGAGCAAAAGATCTAAACATTGCTGAAATCCTGAATAAAAAACAACTTAAATAACAAATGCAAAGATAACCTAAAATAACGTGTTCATTAAATAACACCAGTGCTTTGAGCGGGGAATACAGACGAAAATATATAAAATCAATAACTAACGAAGAAGGTATATTATGAGAGCTCAGCAAGGTCCTATTAATATACAACATTTATCATACAGTCTATTTATATTCATGCTAGAAATACTCCGTCAGTTATCCTGGTTACGTAATGACTAGAGCCTTTGTTCTGTAACCGGGCGTGATGTATTTTCATTGTTGAATCTCGTTTTATTGTAAACGTCTGCAACATTGGTCCCAGCGGGAAGATTAAGCTCAATATAACAGATAAATAGTTTTTACGCAACGTCACGCCTGTAATAAACGAAGAGGTAGGCAGAAGAATGCTGAACACTCCCACGTTTCACAGTTACGTTTACGTCCCACTATGTAATAGGTGGTGAGCCTATTGCCATGCATCGGGCATATATTCAGACTCCGAACCACTACTAGAAAATCTAAATTAGACAATTTTTGTAGTGTTCGACCCGGGAATGGATCCCGGGACCTCCCGATCGGCTTACGCAATATAGTTTTTAATATAAAATACTCAGTTTTTTACCTTTAATGTGCAGCTGTTAAAGAGGATAATTATAATATCCTTTAGTCGTAAAGACGTAGCCATCATACAATATCTATCTTTCCAATAGGCTAACTTTGAATAGCTATTTTAACAGTTCCGGTAGAGACGGATCGAGGTATCTTCTATTACCATTGATCATTCGCAAGTGCTACGAGCCGGCGTAGACTTAGTTCACCGATTTATTTCCCCGTCAAATATATGTTGACTAGAAGACACGAACACAAGGCACGACGATTTTATCTTTAGTATTCAGCATCAGAGATATTTCTCATTATTTTTTTTAGTATTATATTAGACCGGATACGGATGTGTACCGAAGTTACGGAGGATGTTAGTATACTTTTACTATATCTTAAATAAACTACTAACATAGCGGTATTTAAGTATAAATGTTCAGATAACAGTACTGCTTGCGTAACGGTTATTTATCTGAAATCAGATATAGTAACGTTTATGAACGTTGATGTGAATGGAGTGTCCCGAGTTGTTTATTGCACAGTTTTATTTGTGTGAATGTACTGCATTCCTCTGCCTACCTCTTCGGGGCGTTTACGTTACATTTTTTTTATTAGTATCTGATCTCACATTCTTCACGAGATTTGTCACAGAAACTTCACTACCCCTGAGAAATAATTCGTTTCGGATCTTGTATCAGTATGTTTGCCTGTAACCATATTTTGCAAACGAGATAACGATATCTGCAAAACGGCCGCTTTGCGGCAGAAATGGACACTGCTGCAGGGCTTTCACAGCCACACCTTGAATCGGAGTTCAACGACCATCACAACAACATAGGATAATCAAATAAAAACCTATTTTATCATAGCACGTAGCGTAATAGAATGCGCGCTAAAATACCTGCATAGGTAACGTACGAATATCAAAGGCTGCTGTGAATGCAACATTTGAGCTGTACGAGATTAAATTCTAGTTCCGGGAAATATCTGGTATTCTGTACATGTATTCGTAGCTTCATGCCTGTAATCTCCGAAGAGATAGGCAGAGGAATGTAGAACAATCCCACGTTTCACCGGTTACGTTTACGTCCCTTTATGGAATATGCATGTGGTGAGCCTATTGCCATGCATCGGACCACTGCTAGAAAATGTAAATTAGAAAATTTTTGTAATATTCGGCCTGAAAATCGAACCCGGGATCTTTGGATCGGCAGTCGCATTTGCAACCAACACG
The DNA here is from genome assembly GCA_018245875.1 of Mysoria ambigua. Taxonomy (NCBI): domain Eukaryota; kingdom Metazoa; phylum Arthropoda; class Insecta; order Lepidoptera; family Hesperiidae; genus Mysoria; species Mysoria ambigua. The sequence goes on from DWEI01001585.1 coordinate 6,801, forward strand.
ACCAACGAGGCAGTCTAATTACTACAACTTAGGATTTGTTTATTATTTATACGCTACTGTTATTTTTAATGTTATATAAATAATAAAACATGAATCCTTTAGACGTTAAGTCAATAAACAGTCTATACATTATATCCAGTAGGTTCAGTTTTGTAAGAATATTTGGTTAACAATAATATTTCAAATTATGTGTTTAATGCTAGTCTATTAAAGTTAATGACAATATATATTGCGCTGAAGGTGCCGCGACACATTCGTGGTAAATTCTTTAACATCAATACGGTAAGCCGTATATATATGACCCCTTCATCATGTTTAATGCTCTTTGTGTAACAGATTTCGCTCTAGTATTAGAACGTAAGAGATGTGAAAAACAGCGAATGCGATAAAATTAAAAAAGTGAAAGAAATATGAGTACAATGGGAGAAAAGAGCAAATAAAAAATATCCTCATAACTGATTTTTTATTTAGCAACAAAAACATTCATTGAAAAAGACCAAAGAAGTCCTTTCTCGATGTGCTTATTAGTATCCTTCCATGAGTTCTACTTTTTACCTTCCCACTCTTATATCACGCCCTTATCGTCTAGCGTTATGTAGTGCACAATAAACCAAATGTCACTATGATAAGGTGGTTTATTAGTGAGGTAACCACTGCAGATTCCCCAATAGATATTCTGACAGATTATCGAGATAATAAGGAATTCTTGTGCTGTCATTCTAAATGCGAGCACTTTTTTCATCTGTCGAAAAATAAAATTGCGATCAAATGAAATAATTAAAATATTTAGTTTTGATGTGATAAAAAGGGTGGTAGGTAGGATCTACCGAGCTATTCAGTATGGTTCTAATGATTTTTTTTTCGTCTCGTCTACATTCAACAAAATTGTCACATATGCGTGCTCATTAAAAAGAGCTTAATTTTGGAATCCTTTTGTGAGGTCCACGGTTCGATCAAAGTGTTTACTCGTACCCATGCCTATAATTGACTGTTCATGTTATTTCAGCTTGTGCTATTTTCAAAAGCTAACCTTTCAAGCACGGTAATAATTCGTATAAGGAGTAAGAGATTTCAGTGTACATTAAAAGAAGTGTGGGAGGAAAATTCCTCCAAAGGCTCTTGATATCCATAAAGCAACCTAGTTGAGTTTTCTCAGAACTGGATAAAACTCTGATGAAGTTTGAAATTACTTTACGGATATTTCAAACATTGTATGCCTTCTGGAAATTCGAACAACTTTTATTTTCTAAAGGAATAAGCACACGTTAGTTGGTAGTAAATGGAGGTATTTTTCTTATATCAGAGAAAGAGAGCCTGTATATGATTCTATTTGAGGTCAAAGCTAATTGAATTGTTCTTCAAGGTAGCGTTGTTTGCAGTTATTATATTGGGAGTTTTTATGAGGACTTTGCTTTTGTTTCTCACACATTAGATATAATTACGATGCGATGTTCAATATTTGAACGACTTTAGTTTAAATATCTTCTAGCGGTTTGAAGTCTGGATTTCTGCCATATGCATGGCAACAGGCTCACCACCATTCCACATCGAGAGGTAAATGTAACTGGCGAAACATGTACTCGTAGGTGCATTTCGCTTCTCTGACTCGCTCTTCCGGGATTAATAAACATTATCTTAAACGTTATTACTTTATTATAGCTATGTAACACGGTAATATACATATATCCAATTTCAAAAATTATGTAATCGTGAATTCGGTTACCAACATATGTATGTATTTCAGTTCAAAGATTCCCAGTTCACCTGCGTCTCTCACAACTAAAGCAAAAATAATTTGAGATAAAAAACACGAGAGCATTATTACAATATACAGTCCAACCTTTATATAAGAAAACTGAAGGGAATTAGAAAATTAATTCATTTGTTACAATAAGATTTGTTATACGGACGTTAGTTTAGTCTAGAATTCGTTTTAACAAGGTAAAAAAAAATGTTTGTTAATCTCAACTTTACGTAGGTACTGATCAACTTACCATCTCACAACGAATGATTTTCACTAATAAACAAAATACATTTTAACGAAAACACTATTTTTTTGTCTTACGAAAAATTTACCTGAACCTGTAGAGACATCATTACGTAACAATAACTGATAAAATTAGTTACGTAAAGGTTATAAGTTACCGAAATTCGTTATATTGAGGTAAATAATACTTTTTAATTTTATTTTATAGTAATTGAAAATTCGTTACAAAAAGGTTGTTTATAAAAGTATTCGTTATGTAAAGGTATAATTTGTATTAGCCCTTACGCTATCCGTCAGAAAGAAATTCTAAGGATTTCAAAAAAAAAAAATCCAGGAAATCGCTATATTAAGGTTGTACTGCTGTATATCACTCTACAAAGAAATAGAGGACGTAGCGTTCTAAAAATACTCTAATTGGTATGCTCGAGATAATATTGAGATGGAAATTAAATATATTTTTCTGTTTGAGAGAATAAATAATTATGGCATAATTAGAGTTATATATTAATAAAAATGTAACATCACGCCTATAATTCCCAGTTTGGGGATAATGGAAATAATCCCTCAAGGAAAACCTGTGTGCAGCAGCAATAAGTCTAATAATAATAATGACTATAATGCAGGTATACACAAGACAGACAGTCGATATTTCATCAATGTTGAGGCCAGTTTGGCTAGCCAGACATACTTTTAATGTTGGCTCTACATGTTTGTGCCCTACTCTACCCTCGCCTAAAGCCATAGTATCCATTGCCTTAAAGTGTCTTGTATATAAAACATTTTTTTTGTTAGGTTACGCTGCCAAGAATCATCTTCGTAATTTCATTTTCTGTAATACAATATGTTTTTATTACAAAGATTTGAGTAACATAATTAGCCTGATAACAAATTATCTTGCACTAAAATTAGAATCACGTTATATTATAAGACCCTCTTTACGTAATGAATCGTTCTACAGCACAGCAAGAACGACTTAATTCCATTCACCTGCAAAGCATTTAGCTTCTCGTTGGCTTCCGTCTGAATCAATAACCATTTTATAAGTTCTTTCAAGTAAGCTTTCCAATTTTTATTACGACCTTCCGTGAGATAATGTTCGTAAAAATATTGCTTTGCTTCTCATATTTTATGTGCTGTGATATATTGTAAAAATATTTATGTTACCTTTAAAATATTTGCATGTGGTTACGTTCCAATATTTAAAAACGAATATTTTATGTAAGTAACTTATTAGCTCTATTATCCCCCCTCTATTGCCTAAAGATAATCTTTTATAGTGTAAAGGTTTATGTTCATAATATGCCATGCTGGCCAAGCACCGGTTGGTAAATTAAATACGCCTTAGAAAACATTTCAGGTAACTCTACTGTGTGGAACTTACTTCAATAAGATTTCCTAAATAGTTACAGAAATTAATATTGAATAATAAAACGCACATTTTTTGTCTATCTGAAAACGTGCGCATCAAGATTTAAACTTAGGATCCCGGAGTGGGCAGCTGGATTTTAAATCATTAGACTAATACTTTACTACTGGGTAACTGACTAGTGGGTAGGTTATCATCAGCTTGTCGAAGTCTAATGTTGGACATAGGTCTCCCCTTAAGAACTTTTCCCATAATCTTCCTACACCACCTACGCTTCTACTCGTACGCGGTTAGGGCAGTTACTCATGCCAAGATAAGCGGCACTATGTCGCAATATGATAGCGCAGGGTTCAGTCACCTCTTACAACACCCCGGTATCTGTGCATGAAGTCGGGGGATGTATTACTGCTCCGCCCTATCATGGGTACAACTAGGTAACAATCTTATAATAATTTTATAAATAATATACAGTAACAATTCCCTTTATATTGTTCTACTGTGCACGGGGTGCAGATGCCAAGGGTGTAGGTAATGATTTGTAATAATTTTCCTCTTTTAAGCGCCTCTTTTCAGAGTTCTAGGTGGAGGAATTTAGTCTTGCTATATAGCATTGCATTAATAAGTTTGTAGCTTAAGAAACCCTATTAAAATTATCAAATAAATTCACTATATTTATAACATAGCAATCTCTTAAACAACTTTTTTTAAAAATCTACAAAGTGTACTTTGACATAACGTAAGTCTCGTTGTCATAATATTTGCTAAGAATCCATTGGCTTTATCAGTCTCATTCATTGTCTTTTAACAGTTGTTTACTCGCAAACTTTATCTCTACGAGAACTCTACATTCGTAGCAGTTACGCTACGCCAGCGCCTCTAACGGAGAAAAATAAGTTTCATATATACATTTAGTTAAATGTACAAAAACTAATATTGTTTTATGTACATAAAACTTCATAAATGCTAATATCTAATAAATAAAAAATTACGAACGGTGTGGTGCATAAATATTTTATTATCAGGCGCCAATGTTAGTCTTAATGACATTCGCATGAGGGACAAATTTGCATGTTTGTGTGTGTCAAACAACTTAGAAACCCACCAGGCCGAATAAGTTATGATTCGTTCCGCAGGAGGGCGGCTTTCACTGTGAGTCCAACTACGTAGTCTGCCGTATAGTAAATAGATGGCGCTGAAAATAATTATTAAATATTTTTAGGTTACTCATAATATCCTTCGCACTTTATATTTTATTACTTTTATATTAATGAAGCATTATGAATTAAATTTAAATACCTATCCAAGGTATGCTTTACACAAACAATAGTCAGATAACCAGTCATTTTCTGATCATTGTAAATTTTCTGTTTTTGGAGACATAAATGTCTTTAGGAAAAAGGCAATAATGCAACAGGAATATATGAATGTGTCTTATCGCGAAATAGATACATTTAATAAATTTAAACTGTAGCTTAACCTCAAATACCCCGTGCTTTCAAGATTGTAAAGAATATTGATATGAGAACTGCGGGAATAGAATTGGCAGAAGAACTATCCTTTTTGGTATCGGTCATAAACGCCTTACTTCTCTTGAGGGTTGGTAAGGTCCTCTGTAGTATATACCTACTTAACCCGAAAGTAATACGCTTCAATCAGATTCATAAGTTTTATCAATAACAATAACTTAACGGTAAATTTGGCATAGCGGTGGTGCGATCTAAGGTGAATCCTATACCTATGTACCGACACACACCGACACAAAAATTTTAGTCGATCAATTCAAACACATTTCGTCCTCTACCAGCAGGTAAATCCAATTGCACAAATAATATTGAGAATTCCTATACAAAACAACCTATTCAGTTTTCGTTAGTTAGCCATACTATTCCTCCCCAATCGCATTCTTGATAAAACTATTTGTATTGGCTCAGTATTTATTTACAAAGCGAAATCAACTATTTATTCGGCAGAAGACGGCTTTGATCCTCCGATGACCTCGCACAAACATACCGCTGACCTTCTAATAAAAGGTACGGCTGAATAGTATGGATGCGCCTCATTATTATGAAACTTTTATTAACATTTCTACATTTCTATATCTGTTTGATTAACGTTCATATTTTTCTGCTAAGTAGCAAAAATTGAGTTACACTATTTTTTTCTTTAATAAAGGCAAAAAAATACAATAAGTGACTATTAGTATACTAAGATAAAGTTATCACTGCTGGTTTTTAATGAAAATAAAAAAAAACGTAACTGGTTCTAAAAAAGAGTAACAGCAAAAAAAGTATTTATGAAGTTTTTAACTAATTTGATTCACACTCTAGTTGCTTCATTCAAGATGCTACAGCCTGCAATATGTAATTAGTACATGGTTATTTTAAACAAGATTGCCATATTGAAAGCAGTTCCATATGACGCTATCGCTTAAGGAAAAAAGGGTTTCTTTTCATGGGCCGCTGACGTCCATAAGCTTCCCTTGTCCAACGTCTCGCGTACATTTGTCTACATTTCCTCGATTTGCTCGAATTAATGTGTTTACTGGGGTCAGTCTGTGCAGTGATAGAGATCTTTCAAATTGATGGCCTTTTCGCGTATTTATGTAGATGCTATACAAATGATTTAGCTTAAATGCGATAGATAATTCGATATGAATATTTTTTTTCTTGTACAATAACAGAAAATACAGATATGAATACAATAATTTAATCAATCTTATCTTTGAACTGTTCAAGATAAGGTTGTTATAAATGTGCTATATCGAACAACGTCCCCCTTTGTTTTATTACTAATTTATTTATTAAATAAATGTATGTATTGACTTAGGTAAACATTTATTTATGAAAATAATAGATATACCTCATACATTTGGATGGAACGTACCTGTTTCAGAACGTTTCTCGTTAAATAAAAGTTAGTGAGTTTGGTGAAAGATTTTTTGGACAATAAATCGGTAGTTAAGCGGGTGAGTGTTAAGTGATTAAGCGCGCAGCGGGCGGCCGGACGCCTGCACGCCGATTTGTTAAACAGTGTTAAACAGCCTTGCAGACTGCAGTGAGGGCAACAGATCAGCAAATACCGATATCGATTAATTTAATAGGCATATTTAACATAATTGTTCAACATCATCACTGCCATAGTTATTATAAACAGACATCAGAAACGAACGGTATGGATTAAAATATTGAAAATGTGTATATAATAGTTTTATTATTATATTGACTGACAAATATTCAAAAAACTTGATATTATGTAGTGTATAACGACCCCAATTTATCAACACTAAACCTATAAGTGGTGGACAGTGAACAAAGTTTTTGTCGTAGCGATTTATAAAGAAGACTCGTAAATATTTTTCAATATTATATATTGCTATACACATTACCAAGTGCATATTTCAGATAGAATTGTGCCTTTTGTTTTAGTTTTACGTACATTATAATTACGAGGACTTAGAATCCATCTAAATTTTGATATAGGTAAGCTATTTGGTTTATATTTTGTTGTTTTACTTCGATTTCGATTTGTGATTTTTATCTTTCATCAGCAAGCTCAATTATTGTTTGATATGTTCTGAAGTCTTTGTTTCATAAATTTACACATATAACAAAAAGTAATATCGAACACATTGAAAAATAGTTAAGTAAATTAAACTATTAATACCATTTAAAAATGTAGCCCACTATCCCTCAAGGAAAATTAAACCAACGTTCTACAATATCATAAGAAATAAATTTTACAGAAGAGTATACGAGGGATATAATACTATTATGTACAATTCAAGCCGAGTTGTTACGTAAACATACGACAATATCGATATAACAGTTCTTGTCCAACCCTGGCCGGAACAAATCCCGTTGAAGGCTATATTTCTTTCCGCGTCCGCAGCGCCCACCCGATAATTTACAGACCGGTCCGCGTAATGAGCGGCCCGATTGAAACGTAGCGCTATTGATATTTATAGCTTCATAAAAACGTTCACCGTAATGTTAGTATATTGAATTTTTACAGCCTGAACGAATTATAACTTGATGACAGGTACTTTCAGATTTATTGACTTTTAGTTCTTAGCATTTAGATCTTATGTTGTCGATGTTAATATTATAGACTTAAAATACATCACTACTGCTACTTACATATTTACATACTACTAAGAAGTTTTAGTCTAGTGATGTGTTTCTCCGCATTCTACTATCACTTTTGGCTCTACAAAGCCTTAATATGTTCTTATTATGTCTATGTATATAGTATGATGATTAATCATTTTAAAAGCAGCAACACTGAGTTTAATTACTGCATAACATCTGTAATACGTTGACAAAATATATTATGATAAATACACTAAATTTATACTTACAACAACGAACAGAGTACATTGAAAGAATTATAATATGAGTTCCTAAACATAATGAACAACGTGAGTTCATAAAATTAGGAGAAAGAAAACTGTTGATATTTTAACCGCTAATATGAATTTATAAATGAACGAATGGACGTAGTATTGAAAAGAATTGTGCCTTTGTTCTAGTGAAATCTCTCGTCCATTACGAAATGTAATAGATTGAGTCGAAGTGGCAATAAAAGCGATTGAGCAATGTGTCTTGCCGCGACTCAGGTTCGCACACTGAACTGTCTTTATGGTACCCGCGCGAACACTTGCCGATAAACGCTGGTAATACCAATGCGATACGTGTCTCAGCCAAGTAACCACTTCATCTTGTCAACTTGTTATTGTTCCTTTTGAGCGCGCTCAGCGCTCTCTTGTCAAATTAATACTAAACTTGTTTCTTATTTAAATATTTTATGGTCTGCATTGAGCTATTAGAGCCATCATTAGACCAAAAATATCATAATATTATAATTTTATATGTAGATAATTAGCATTGTTTTAAAAAAAATTGTTTTAGCATTGTTTACAAAAATTTTGTTTTTAAAAATTTAAATTAAAATACCTAATAGCATGCTTAATATACACATACATACATAACGACAATACGAGTATGGTACACAACTTGGCATTTTAATCCTGGATTCGCACTAATGTAACTTGAGTAATGATCAATAATAAAAATCACCTGTATTTTTACGTTGTATGTTGTACAATTGGTCCGCAAAGAGAGCAATAAAGGCGATCGAGCGATGTATCTCGTGATCACTCAAGTCGCGCTCTTTAGCCGTTTTATCGTTCCCGCGCGGGCAATCCGCGATGGATCCGTGCGACGCGTGCGAACGCTCACGATAGAAACGGGCGGGGCGGTAGCGATAGCCAGTTGTAAAAGCAATTATGACACAACTAGATCAATACATTCTTTAATCTTATCTAAAACATAAGAACACACCTGTATATTTCAAATTGGCCGATGTATATTACACTCGCACAATTTACCAGTTTAGATCCTACTATAGAATAGGTGGTGAGCCTCACGCCATAGTCCGGGCACCAATGTAGACCGGATGATGTCCGAGCTTCTACTTATCAATTTATATCCTTTTAATTTCAAGTTAAGAAATCCAATAGTACCAGACCTGAGATTCAAACACAGGACCTCCCGATCGCCAGTCGCGCTTGCAACCACTCGACCAAGGAGGTAGTTAATCTCATCTTACTTTGAGTTGATAGTTTTGTAGCTGCCGCATACTATCGTCATTTCCTATATAATTACTGCATGCTGTCTTGCTGTTGTTTAGGCAAATAATAATACATGTATCAAGAAAACAAAAATTTAGATAATTAACTCTCTTTTCACACAATCACATCACACATCACAATCAGCATAATTATTTCCAAATAATTCATACTCTCTTTATAGTTACATACGGTTCTAGCGAAAGTGAAACAGTATAATATCGCTTTAAAAAATTGCCATACTGCAACACCCAATAGGGTGACGTAATAAATTCCTGTACAACATTCTGTATCCAAGCGGACCGTGGCAGCACGTGACCCTCCGCCACAGAATGCGGACCTCCTAACGAGTTTTTGAAAACCGCTGCCAAGGAAACCATCTTAAAGGCATTTGCACTTTGTAACTAAATTCACTGGAAAGAGATACGGGATGTTGCTTGTTGGGAACGAACTCTGTGTTACTCTATGTGTAAAATAATTTAAAAAAAAATTTCACACACTCTCATTTCGTATCTCTTTCCAGTGAATT
>DWEI01001586.1:0-16307 GCA_018245875.1 Mysoria ambigua
ATAGGTATACATGTATGTTAAAAAATGTTGATGTTATATTTCGTCAAATGCGTTCGTAAATGTAGTCCAAACGTAAATGGCAAACTCGTGCGGCGCGGCCGAGACGCACGTCACACGCGAACAGCTCTTATATAGGAGTAATAAATATTTATAGAGCGAAGGCTCAATCTTGCTTCGCTTATATGTACATTATCACGGAGGGTAGGTACATATTGCTCGTATATTGACTAATGATAGGTGCCTTAAATATCTATATGTCCAAATATAAAATTGTAGTAGCGGCTCAGAAAACGGATTTATGTGCAACACTTCTCTGCCTACCTCCTCGGCGAATATAGGAGTGATCTTACGTTATAAATACAATACCTGTGTTTATTATAGTATGATTTTAATGTAAGATGTGTGTGCTATTCTATTCTTTATTCATATGATTTAACGTATCATCAACATCATTATAGTCATCTTCATTATCACAGTTGGCAGATGTTTTTCTCAACAGGAGAAAGCCTTAAATCCATAGATAAACAAACTGTTATAATTGATAATATTGGTCAAATAAATTTAGTAATGCTAAACAAGTCTTCAGTATTGTATATAAATAAATCAAACATTATCTGTCCATATTTCATCAATCCCGCTGCAATATTTCCGATACTTTTAATCAATTATTTTCCACTGCCACTCGTATTTTAAAGGCGGCACAGCTGCCTTTACCAGCTTAGCGTTACTTGACTGTGGAAATTTAAGTTGCTTAACAATAAAACTAACACACTGAATCTCTCTGTGCACCTCTTAATTGCATAATAGTCGTAATAGTCATTGTAATGGATGATATGCAGGGTTTAAATCCATTAACTTGTAAGGACACTTGAAGAGTCTCTCCGGCCAAATGAAGACTCAACGTTTGTGGACCTCGTTGCTGGAGTGCGGACGTATAGGGATAGAGGCGAAGTGTAGCGATTGATTCAACTATCGAATATGTTTAACCGGCTTTATTTACACAAGTATTATGAATTCCTCACGCTTGGACTCCTACGGGGAGGGAAACACCTTCGCAAATATCATCTATCATTACTGAACGTGAATCTGAATCTATCATTACTGAACTGACGTGTTCCTTCTGCTTTTACATCTATATTTTATATCCTACACATGTACATATTTATCATATTTACTAAGTAGCGGATACGCGAGGAGGTAATCCCCGTCAAGTGGCTCGAACAGACGCAGTGGGCGGGGATCATGCGCAGACTATCTGAGATATAATACATAGAATGAACTGTACTGTACCCAATACTCTTTGTACATTACTTGGTACAATTTTATTTCATACATGTGTATGTATATTAAAATCGTCACGCCAGGTCCTTCGCATGGTAGGCAGAGAGCACTGAGTGACAAATTTCTTTATTTATTCGTCGTGTAGGTATGTTAGTATTGATAAATGAACGTTGATGTTAAATGTCAATATATTACTTATCCGTCCACGACAAATGTTTAACATTATGAAACAACAATAACACAATCATCTGCACTTGACATAGAAGTATTACAATTCCTAGTCAAATATTAAGCACCATTAACGAAGGCCCCATGTCTACCAGTGGACTGTAGAGGCTGTTGAAACTGTTGCCAATGTTAAAATGATAGATTTTCATTTGGAATTTCTGTGCAATGTAAGTAAGAGCATACATAAGTAAATACACATCCCCAACAGATACAGAAAAGTCTAATTTGTTGTCATACGTAAAAATAAACTGTGATTATTTACAGATTTTTTAGGTTTCAATAATTTTTGTGGTGTTCGATACCACAGTACATATACTTTGGAATAAGCTTAAGCGACGAACGCCATATAGAGAGAAAAGGGGGTAAGCAAAAAGGTAAATTATATTATCATTCAATTTATGATATACAGTCCACTGATGTTAGAGAGACAATTCGCGACAGGCTCCTTATCTGGATATAAATCGGTATCGAGATGCGAATAACATGGACTTAATATACTGAATCAACTCCCGTGGCGAGTCGCCTTGTCAATATTGATACTGAGGATAATTCTACTTACGACATAACGGCTAGTTGTTCTAAATCAATATCATAGAATATCGTGAACATTTTGTATGTATGTGAATATCTGTAATGATTATGAGATTTACAAAAGATAGTACCTATCTATAGGCATATATTTCGCTGTTAATGTATTTTATTTGTTGGAAACAATACACCATCTAATGATCAAAATCAAAACCATCAAACAAAAATATTTAAAACCATGAATATTAACGCAATATTTCATATTAACCTTGGGTTTTTTGAAACGTCCATAATGCCTTGACGTTTGTAACAATATGAAGTACAATGTTTATGTGAAGTACAAAGACATCATTGTAATAATATAAGTGTACGTAATACTGAGCTCAGTCACAATCCTGTTATGATGAAGATATACGCCAACGGGGCGGGCCTGGCGCTCCGGCCGCGCGCTCGTCAATACCCCGAGACGCGATGCGCATGTGCGGAAACCTGCCGGGGCTCTGAAGTTCTGATTCCAACGTTTATGAATGTTAATGTGCGATATCAAAAAACTGGTCTGGCCCTCGCCTCCCCTTTCACACCGCTCGGCCTAACGGCGGTGTCTTTTATATGTGTGTACCTTTGTCATCAAAACGTGACCAAATATGCCACGTGGTGACAGGTATATGCCTACATTAAACCGGTCATTACATATATTACTGTATGCAATCTGTTAAATATTTACGTCATAATTTCTAATTATACAAGTAAGTAATATTATAGCAACCTAATTATATTATTAAAATATAACTCTATGAAACATTCAACGAAAATCAATTTTTATGATTACGAATGAAATGTGGTAGAAACTATTTGGGTTTAATAAACGATATGCCAATTTTGTAACCGATGTAATAATAAGGACGATGAAATAATGAAATACGTGTTGCGTTTATGAATTTTAGGTACAGTTAGGGTTTCCCAGGGATATATAGAGAGTGGTTCACGTTCCCGACTACCTGTTATCGTTGCCGGGGGAACTAATATAATATGTATTTCCAACAAGCCTATGTTCCGTTCCCTCACACCCTAAAAGTAAACAACGCAAGCCGACGTTTTAAGAAATTTAATAAGCTTAAGTGTTGAGAAATAGGAGGGCCGAGATTTATACAAGACGATTGTTCTATTTTTAAATAATTCATTGTACCTTGTATTTTTGGAGATTATGTAGGAGCTCATGCTCCGTAAATCATTCTTAAGGATAAACGTAGAGACCAAAGTATTAGATATTGCACCAAGCTCGTGTAAAACGACGTATTTTATTTGAAGTTATTCAAATTGCACAGGACGCCCATTCGCGACATGGTTACTATGATACCTACTTTTTAGGGCATGTTGGTTCAATGTTCTCAATGAAATTTCTAATGGTTTTTTTTTTATATATGGACATTATTACATTTTTTGTTGTCGTGAAATCATGATCTGTCTAAGTTTGCAGTCTTATACCTTCCGAAATATACGAGACAATGGTTGTCAAAAGCATTAACAAAAGCTGTAATAAAAGTTTTGAACCGTCGTGGGTGGGTAATTGCGTGACAAAGTTGTATTAAAATTAATGCATTTTATTACCCTGTCGACTTTATTTTCATTGTCATTAAACTTCTAAAGTTCATAAACAGCTGCGTAAATAAACAATGTGTTCTCGTTTTCTGCGTCGCGTGTCTTCAGTTCTGCCTTCTTGACGATTCACTTTTTATAGTTTTCGGTTATTCCGAAGTTAAATTTCAACAAACGATCTTACTTCATGAAAATATGCAGATAAGTTTTTATATCATCTCGATATTGTGACTTATTTTTAAAGAATGGTTAGGTCTTATACGTCAATGCTGGATAATGTAATTTCAAGTTGATGTAATAAAGAAGGCAATTCTAGTATTTTGAGTAATATTCAAATGTCCAATTTATTTTCAATCTTTTGTGCATTTCGTTTAAATAACAGAAATACCTATATGTAACATACGAAATAAATTTCTTTCATCGTGATTACATAAAACTGTCGAAAAAGGTCTTCTGTTCAAATGTGAATATTAACTGTACCATTCCAAACTCACACATGGATTTTTTTGTATACAATTCGTCATGAACTGGATCTCGTGCGTGGAACTTTCTCGAAGAAAACGCTACATAATAATTCACTGCACGATAATCCGACTTATCTTCTCTAAATAAAGTTTTATCAGCGCTACCTGTTTAACAGGTGACAAACAAATGGAGACCTAATCTACTTGATACGATATTATAAAGTGAACGCAAACACTTGATATGGCAGCTTCCGTTGCCTTAATCTTTTATCTTTTAGGTATCTTATTATAAAGCAAATTTAAGGATTAATTGCGTTAAGTTGATAATCTGTTATCTTCGATGTGACTCAAATTTAGGCATTAAACATTAAATGAAATTGTATACAGTATTTTTCTTCGCATCTAATATAGCATTATAGTGACTGTACATTTTATTTTAGATTTTAATAAAGTGAAATTATCTTGTTTGAAATCGATTATTTCATTGTTGAAAGCATCGAAAGCGTTGAAAGAAAGCATTTTATCCTACCCGAGTAATGGGTATACTGACGCAACAAAAACAAACGTAATGAAAAAACCGGAATCAATGTTGGAACGAAATTAAATATGACGCAAACGTGGGTTTGGTGAAAATATGAACTATAATATAACGCCAGGAAACGTATAATAAATCCTGAGTCACTGACCCCGTGACTTGAATGTTTATAATTCCGTTATGCGAAACGCGTTTTGTTAGAATAAAAATAACTCTACGAAACTATCATTCGACTAGACTCGTAATTGCGATTAGTCATACACCCATTGACATGGTTATTTGAGTAGAAATACCTTGATCGCCAACAATTAATACAGTTGCTCAAAGCCCAAAATTTATTAATGGAAAATATTATGGATTTTATGTATATCATATAAATATCAAAAATCAAAATTTTGAATTCAATTGTGTTAAAGTGAAAGTTGTAACGCGCATCTTCACAACGCCGAAAGGGCCTCGTCGCAATGTGGCAAAAATGTCGTTCAATTTATGCCCAAATTTCGTCCCGACTGGTCCCTTTTTGTTGCCATCTGCGCGCCGCGCCGAATCGAGAGTCCAGACAGCTCCACCCTAAAAACCGTTTAGATGAGATTCCTATCCTTTCGCTCGCCTGTCAGACGTTGTATCTTTATCTCTGTCTAAACGCTGGAACGGCCAGGACCTGTCGCCCGTCTCGTTTTTGCACATGCGCTCAGATTGTACCATCCTTTCTGGCTCGTAGTAATTCGTGTATTTCCGCTTCCCACACGAATGGCAGCCATGTTTGGCGGGACTGTCAAGTCAACGCCAGTTTGGCGCGATCGAGCAGGATGAACAAGGTCGGTTTCCATCAGTGGAAGCTTCCAACTTTAATAAATTAATATAGATAGACACTATCATCCGGTCACGCAACATTTTCTTATAAATATTTATGATATGTGTGAAAATATTTCAGATGCCGGCATGAAATTTCTACACGGAGCGTACAACCGGCAGGGACGTCCGGCACCGGTAAGTAATACGCACGTACTATTATTACCGATTTATCAAACCCCATGCGTACTTTTATAATTATACAACTAATTTCTCTATAGAAGTATTCAAGTATTTGCCTTTAATTTTTTATCATACTTAAATATTAAGTCTTTAAATATTTTTTTAGGAGCAAACTCATAAAATAAATAAAATTAAAATTATACATACTTTATTAACAATTTAAATGAAATTATCCCCATTTGACCTTTGAGGGTTGACCTTAAGGCCAAATATTAGATAGCTATTTTTTAACGAGTAGACAGAGGTTAAATTTAGTGTAATGTATTGATTTATTGAAATTCATCATTTCTATATGATGATAAACTCAGTCGATTAATACATTTTATGGCTGTATTTTATATCAGAAATAGAAAATTCGTGACACAAAACCGATCCGTTCCTATATCGAGAAGACATTGCACAGAACATATGTCTAAAAATAAAACTCCACCTACGATGCTGAGTATTGTAACTTTTACAAAGATGTTTCAAGTTTACAAATGGGCACAATAGACTGCATAAAGGCGTGCAAGTCATAGACAAAGCCGACTATGTGCTGTGCATCAAACTGTTTAACAAAGAAGCCCTGATAATTGTTCCGTTTGAGCTTTCTAGGCCGAGGCTTTTAGCAGCCCGACATTTGGTCCGTCGATGATTCTTTTGTAAACGTTACTCATTGTATCAATAATTGTTTCCTCTCCGATGGAATGTATCTCGTATACTTTTTTGTTTAAACGCTACGTGAATATGGTCCAAATATGTAATTAACATGACCTAGGAGTATATGTGGATAATATATTCTCAAGTGGTTTGAAATTCGTATTCTAGAACGCATCATTAATTATATGCATTTTTATGGTTATATACAAGTCATTTGTAACTATGAAGGAATACTTACATATTAACGTAAATCTTGAAAGCCGATAAGTTTTTTATTCAGTTCTTTAATGCGTACACAATTGCTAACCCTAAGCGCGTATGCCGATCTGTATAATAAATGAATATTAAAATGATATTTAACATATTTTATGTTGGAAAATATTTTAAAAATTGTGATTTTTTATTAAAAATTTTTTTTTCTTTGCTTCATTTATATTTTAAGATTAAATCTTTAAAAAAATAACTCATGATGTAAGTCAAATGAAATCAAATAATGCTTTAATAATAATCAAATAATCTTTTTGATCGTCATTTTTAAGTTTACCATTGGTTCGGAAGGTAAAGCTACCGAGAAGAACCAGCAAGAAACTCGGCGCTACTTTTTTAAAATATTTTTTTTAACATAATTGTTGTCTTAAACAATAACGATGAACAAGTTGCATATTATTGGAATAAAAATTAATAATTGTATAAAGATTTTTTTAATTTATCGATTTAATTAAATTTAACCTGCATAAAATTATTAATCTTAGCAATAAAGTCCGTATACATACATTTTCGAGGCCTTAAAATTGAGGCGTATATCGAAATTAAAATCTTTCGTCCCAAAGTTTCCAAAAAACTATAATGAAAATTATCATCATTAAGAACCTGTTCATCGTTACAATTATGCCAGAATTGCGCAAAAATTCTTATAAATTATAGATACGCATCTACACTTCAATTGAAACAAATCTTGATTAAATACACACACAGTGAGTGAAATACACACCTTCCGCTCGCTCGGTACCTTATAAAATTTCATAGTTCCAATTCGAATGCCACCTATTGCTTTGTTTGTCACCGTCGAGCAACTGTAGCAGATGATCTAACTGATTCCCATTGTCTCGTGCCGGTTCGACAAATAGAAATGCAAATGGCCCCCGCATACGACTACGCACCAGTGCCGGTCGTGGCTACCAGTTGAGTGTAGACACGCATTCTCAATGACCCGAGATCACGGTTTCAAATGTCATCGTTTTATGACTGTTTTGTTTTTCGGTAGCCTTTATGTAACACAGTAAAATTACAAAATTTTTGTAATATTTTGAAGAAGTGTTTTGAAAGCGTATTTTTTGATTTAGACTGTAGATAAACCCAATAGACCGGAATCTGTAGATAGAACCAGTAGATATAACCTTAACACGAGTACTTTACTGTTTTTTTATCCGTTTTCTATGTTAATCATAGAAATTACAAAATAACCGTGGTTAGTGAATATGGAGCAATTCACTCATTAGCACGCTACGTTCATTAGGTCGTGTTTTGTAATAGAAACAGTGGGAATAATTTTGTAAAATTGTATACGGCTCGTGGCTGGCAAATTCATATATATCATCCCGTATAAACAGCGGCAATTATGCACAGCGAACTAACAAAACGTGTAAATGGGCCAATTACCGCCGCTATGTAGGCTGCCGTACAATTAGTGGCTTGCTAATAGTTTTCATCACCAATAGTTTCATGTGAGTCGCGGCGCGGAAGCTCATCAGACAGAGATCGACTCTCGCTGTGATCACTTCAGTTTTCCGTTGTGACCGCACCCGTTATATTCGCTTCTTTCATTTACATCATAATTTAGTTTTGTAAAACTTCATCTCATATTTGCATCGTTCATCAAAACAGTTGGATCTTTCGCTACATTCATTTCCATTCTCGTGTTTGAACGTCGCCAACTATATTAGGTAAGTGGTCGTACAATGTTTTCGTGTTCCTAAATTTCCTTTTCATTCTATTATTCCAATTTGCACAGTAGCAAAATAACGCGGCTAATTGTCCGTGAAGCTAAATTATTTGCCAGAATTAGGTCCACTTTGCAAGTTTTTCGGGTGGAAATGTTCTCATGGCGTTACATTTTATAACGGAGGAAATTTATGATAATGACGGCCAATGTTGGAGGAAAATTTTGCTCATTTTCTCCTTATTTTCTCAGTTTATCCGATATGTAATTTTCCGAAGCCTTAGCAGTATTGCTCTTATAAACGTTGAATTATATTACGGTACTGTGTAAATATTTAACATCTTATATATCAATTTAACCTTGCTATTCGAAAAAGGAGCAAACTTGATAATGTTGATTTGCAAATCAAAGTATGTGGTAGACCCTAGATTGTATTAGGCTTTTGTCTGTTTTACGATAAAGTCTTTGATAATAAAGCAAGGTGTGTAATGGTGTGTAAAAGAATCATTTCAATTGTAAATAAAAGTAACTTATTAGTAATGAATGTTTCCGTCGTGATTTTAATAAAGTACAAATTTTGGCACTTGTTTTTTTAACTACTTTTTTTATTATTTTATATTGCCAATTACTTTGCTCAAGTATAATTTTAAACAGATATATAAATATTATCTATACAATGTATGTATGACTGTAATGGACGTGTCTACGCCGTCAATGGATTTAATCAAGCCTAGACTGAGTTTCGCAACTAGTGGGCCGACCGCTCAACAGATTTATCCAACAGCTGCTCGTTAGGCCAAATACACAAGAGCTTCGTATAAGTCTCGAGCTTTAGGAATTGAACATTTCGGCGAGGGGAGTCATAATAGGCTGATGAGAAGGGGAGGTCAGGTTAGAGTGGATGTAATAAAGTGGGGGTCCGAGCCATTCATTCGGTCCCGGGCCGGGGGCGGGCTCATTGCCTGCGTCCGGAGCGCGCATGCGCGTCCCCTGACCCAGTTGCCAGCGCCGCCGCGCCGCGCCGGATGCCGGCCTCGTTGCCCCAAGGTTGGCGTTGGCGAATCAACCGATGAATTCGCGCTCGACGCAGACTCGCCGACGCGCCGAGTTTTTCTATCAAGCTGTCGCAAAAACTAGTTTGATTCATTTTTTACCGTGTTATTCATATGATCGGTATCTAAAAGTATCAAAACAATTTGAACAGTGTTAGATAACAATCGTAATTACAGCATACGCGATTCTAACGTACAACGTGGCTATCGATCGTGAGCGTACGGCTAGAAGATATCTCTGACGGTCGAAATCGTTTAGGAGGCCATTGGTGTGATTTTGTTTCGATGAAATTTCGTTGTTCCATATCTAAAACAGGTAAGTCGTAAACGTTTCCATCGAAGAAAGGACTTTAGTTCTGGTCTCGTCGTATTGATTTTTCAAAAAACCGTGACTCACAGTGATGCAACATTGTGCGAAACGCCATTTATTATTGTGTATCTAAGTACATAACATGCTTTGTTGAATTCTGATTAGCGCGTCCTTCCTAAAACGCATACGCTTGTTACGGGCGATTTCCTTCCGTTCGGCGCTGTGATTTGTCCAAATTAAATTGTGATTTTCACTATTTAACTTTCTAATGAAGTATTCACTTTCTAGCCTTGTGTTTCATACTTTGGTGATTTAATAATTGTTTATCGTCAACGCTACTAAACTTGTTCAAACAGAGCCGGCCTCTCTTGTCTCAGACGTTTGTTCAACGGCCGGCCTAGAGATAGCCTACAACAATTACGATGATCGATCACGTCGGTGACGCTACCGTGTGACTCGTTACACGCTTTAATAAACTCCTGTGCACTCGACGCTCTCGTGTCGCGCTGGGATTTTTTTTTTTCTAATCGATAAAATTTTTGTACCAGCTCTCGACAGTGCTAATTTAAATTATGATCGATGTGCGTCCGGAGATGCGATTTGAATATGGAACGTGTGATTCATGTCGTGTTAATTTTTTTCATTGGGCAATTTCCTACTCATTCCAGATGGCGTGGGCGTGCGCGCGTCTCTGATCTGGCGGCGGTGAAGTTATCCTTGTATTAGTTTTGATTAATTGGCTTATTAATATTTTCTATTCGTCTCATTATTATTATTAATTCACACTATTGTTGACTTTTTCCCATGCAATTTTAATGTTAGTGTATTTATAATATGAATCGAGCCAGTATATTTTTTGTCAGTGTATTGAGGTGTGTGCTATTTTAACTAAACGATCATAAGAACATTTTTATATATGTGAAAATTTAAATATAAAATACTTTGAAAAGGCGTGAAAAATTAGATTGTATATTAAAACAAGAATACAGAATCTTAGAAAATCATACTTTAGCACAAAGAATGTTTGAATATATATATTTTTAAACTATTTCCTTGTAATGAAATATTATTTGATGTTGATAGAGTCGGTTAAAGTTGATATAATTTTATATAAAAAATAATATCAGTCCATTAATTGTATTTTAAGATGAGCAATGTATTATGTGTTTTTTATTTTAATTGAGGTTTATAGATCTCTCGAAGAGAGAAGAGAGAGAAAGTATAATTTGGTGCCGTCGGCATCAAAATTAGTGCCCTACATCTACCCTGTAGATCCGAATTTGTTTGAAGTGAGGCGACAAATTCGGTTCTAGAGAGGTTTGTGTGGTGCATGCACTGCATCGACTTGAAGACAGCGAACGGAAGACGAAGAGTGTGAACTTGGCTCATTGATAAAAAATATATATAAATTATAATTTTATTATCACTTTCATATGTGTACTATTGTTTGACACGTTACGTTTGACTTTGTGACAGTTTAAAAAATGTATCCCTTGAAATCCATGTTGATGTGGAACATTCCATGGACATTGTTATAGAGATTATATATTTGCAATTTACGTTTGTTTATTGTAACCCTCAAAACTTGAATTTTAGAAATCTTACTGTAATCGTAAATTTAGCATTGCACTTAATTTGTAAAATTCACGTATTTTATACGCAGCGAGTCAACAATTTAAGTTATTATTTTAGTTCGGCAATCTTCATTCATACAGTAAAATTAAAGTTAACCGATATTTATAGAGACACTGTTGTAAAATTCAATATATACTTAAATAAGTTTCCACATGTCTGATTTAATTGACCTCGATACAGTCGGGCCTCTACATTTTAATGCCTCTTTGCGAATCATGTCACGTACGAATTTTAAGTCGAAGGTAGAGTTATATACTCCGAACCGTAAACATACACCCAAAGAGCAGATATAAGAAAATGTACTAAATTCTATCAAATGACAAACTTAATTAGATCTAATTATTAATTATCATCACGCCAGATGTATACGGGTAAGATAGAGACCACCAAGTGCCAAATATCAATAGTGATAATTACAGATATTATTCTATACTCCTGAAATTATTTTTATTTTATATCTAACAAATATTAGAGCATTAAACTAACCATCGAGAGAGCTTGTGTTATCATAACCAGACATTGATAAACTTAATATGTATGAAATAATAATATCTTGGGACAACTCCCACACACGGCCACCTCATCACAAAGTAAGCGTCAAGAGAACTTGTGGTATGGTAACCTGGCGGCTGATAAACTACATATATACATATATATATATACTTAAATAGATTTTCTTACACCAGTCTTTTTATACCATCGCACAAATATTTGTTCTGGGTACTAATCGAACCCACGAACCTAACCTCTGCACCAACGGGTCAGTCCGGGATATTTATCAACCAATATATATTTAATAGTCCTAATTACTGGCTATGTTAAAAACAGCATTTAGGACACAACTGATGTAATTAAAATTAACGAGAAAAAAAATAATTCTTAGTTAGAACTTTATTACGTGAATTCTTGTTATTTTATCATATAAAAGTGCAGATGCGTCATAAAATGGAACACGTTTATGTAGGAAGAGCCTAATCAACCTAGCGTTGTAGCGCCCTCGGCCATGTGCCTACGTCCGGAAATAGACAGGGGTAGTGTTCCATTCCGATACTCGATGTGCTCGGTGTAGCCACCGCGCTGGTGCGCCACTAGTGTAGCTGTCTTCCTGCACGCCACATATATGTACTCGATATTACGTACAATATACACTTAAATTGATTGACGGCGTAGATGAAATGTTGTTAGAAATTTAATGGACTTTTCTTTGTAAGTTTCACTATTAATCCAATAATAATTTACATATTATTATTTTATTTTTAATCAAAGTCATCTAACGCAAAGTAAATTAGGTACACAAAGTATAGATGTCTTACTAAAATCCAAATATTAAGCAAGGAATATAATATATATATTAAAATTTTCTGCACGTTCAACCAGTTGCGTATATATACCTGATAAAACGCGGGAGTGTACTGCTCTGCTTACCTCTTCGGACAGCACAGGCATTACTTTAAAATGTTGTTTTATAATGATATTACTAAATATAAATAGATTTTTGGCCTGATTTAAATAACATTCTCGTTAAAATTATATTATTATAACTGTGGATTCTATTGTATTTCTAAATCATATTTCCTTTGTATATGCACTAGTGTTGCAGATATTTTTTAATATTTAATATACATACAATATCCGCAATCAATTCAAATATTTGTCATATTTATTTACCCATGTCATCTACTTAAGTCACAACGTAAATTGGAACCGAAGGCCAAGCCAACAATTCATGTTCTCATCAAAATTCCATTGTCATAGTGTATTCAATGTTGATACTCTGTATAAATTATATAAGAATAATAATAACATCATAAATTGTTCAATATAAACAATGCAGTGAATCGTGCGTGATGAGACATTATGGTCCCTACGTACCTACCTAATGTTATATGGAAAATTATAACAAAATGGAAATTCAAGATTATTATACGAAATAAATACACTATATGAATAAAATAGTAGTATTTGATGGTGCGTTGATCTTGTTAAGCACTAAATATTAAACGATGCGAATTTTTAAAGTCCATATAACAAGCATATCTAATACCGCATCATTTTTGTTATTCTATGAAGCACATTCATCGGATGTTTTTTGTATGGTAAAGTAAAATGTATGTGCAATTGGTTTCATATGGCTCAATGCTAAATTGAAATAATTGAGAGTAACCTTATAATAAAGAGCTTGACTTAAGCACATTTATAGTGATTTGTTTTGTCGTATAAATAAGAATTTTTCTACAAGCACATGTACTGAGTAGCGCTTTCTGCAACTTTACGAATTGTGAATTGTGAACTACATAATACAAAATATTGCAATCTTGGTAAGTTTAGCTATGGAATATTTATTTACTAAAATGTGTGTGCATTAAAGTGTTGTTATGCTGTAGAAATAGAAAATGTATAAAGCTATTCATCAAAGTTTAAAAGTACGACTTTTAAGGAACATGTTATTATCATAAATATCAATATATACTTAATAAATGATTTGTGAATAAATTTGTTATCATTTTCCCAGGCTTCTTTGTCTTTAATGCATGCATGGAATGGGTTTATTGCAAATGAAATAATTATACATAAAAATAATATAATGTAATGAATTACATTTATAAAAACGCGGAGCAAGAAAATCTCACGAAGAGAATAGTAAAATTAAAATGATGCATAAATCCTCAAGTGTTTTATGTTATAATATATATATTCATTACAAATAGTTATTTACATGATACAAGTTAAGTTTAAATTTATAGAAAAACTAAATAGTCCTAATGCTATTACTAAGTCAAACGTGAGAATGGAAAAAAAAATTACTAAAGTGAATAGTACAATGAAAATAGAATTTAATGTTTTATTAAACTGCGTAAACGCAATACACATTAAATTTACCTACGTTAACAAAGCCTAGCAAATAATATAATATAGGATAATGTAACATAGACTCAAACTGATAATGAGAGTTATCATGATATAACTGCAAACTATAATGAAGGTTTTATATATCATGATTAAAAATGATTGACAGTTTTAAGGATTAGAAATATTTAAGAATATATAGTAGGCTCTAAACTTATTTAATTATATGGGAGATAGTTATTTCATATTAATACGAAAATAATAGACGAAACAAATTATAAAATTACATACACAATTATTGACCACTTAAGGTCAATATCACTTATTTTTCAAAAGTGTAGTCGTTTCTATTCGATAAGAGATGGCGCTAGTTACATAACGTAAAAGTATAACATTGTTCTCTACATGGAACGTACATTAGTAACATGCTATTACACAATAGATGGCGTTGAAAGAACTAAATAATGGCTAAGTTACACTACACAAACGGACTATATATAATGTTAAAAAACCCTTAAGCCCATATTAATAACAGAATAGTTTAATTATATTTAGTTCATTATAAAATAATATATCATCTATTTATAGATGCAGAACAATTTTCATATTGCAGAACGAGCGGAAGGTACCAGGAATGTATAAGGAGTAGAGAGATTAATGACCAGTGCAGGCCAGCCGACAAGCGCGGGCGTGTTTGACAAGCACAGGTGCGCTATTTTCATAATTGGCCCGACCGTGCGCCCTTTCAGCTTTCAGGTAACTTGGAATTGGTTCCTTATCTAAGGTCTTGGATATTCATGAGTAATATTTAAAAAGAATATTTGTAATCCTTGCTCACTCTAATATAAGTTTCATATTTTATGCATCCATATGTGTCTTGCATATTTTGTATTTATTTAGTATTTTGTATTTATTTTGTATTTGCATATTTTGTATATTATTGAAATGTTATGTTTTAACTATGTATAATAACTCAAAAATTAGGACACCACAATTATGTCCATCAGATTTATGGCATTTATTTTGAAACTCTCGTATTGCGGCCATTCATTACCGAAATGCAATTGATAAAGTTATTTGATAACCGGTATAAGATATAACAAGAGTTCCACAAACTGATCGTTTGCGTTTTGTACATGCACGTCCCTAAACATTCTCCGAACGTCAGTTAAGTTTATTTAAGCCGTACTAAATTAATTTTCATATCTTGGCTTATCCGGGAACGACTTGAGCATGTGACTAATTTGTCTGAGCACAGTACGTCGGACACTTCTGGAGGAGAAAACCCCATGTATGTCGAAAGTAGGTACGTTTACTTGAAATTGTGTGATGACAGAATAGTGGACAAGCGTGCTTCATAGAAATATTTTTATATGGGTTTCTATACTACAAAACGTAATGTTATGTGAACGTCCATTTCAGCAGGAAACGCGGCCCCTTTTCCCTCAACTGTTCTGTTAGCCCCTAGAGAAACAATCTTTGACTATCGACCGTTGCTCTTAAAACTTTAGTCCTTACTCAATCTTGAATATGGTTGCTTCTTTTGTTCTATTACTGTTGTTTCTGTTCTTTTTACAAACATGCTTTTTATCCCTTCAGTTTCCTTTTAGGGCCAATACGCGAGGGTCTCGCTGGCAGTACTATAACTTTTTTTCCTAAAATTTTTCGTTGAATCTTTAATGATATTAAAACATGACTGCCGCCTATCTTACTGTATACTAACGTATGAACGTAACATAGCGAATATTTTTTCATCATTCGTAACAAGATAAAATTTATCTGGCGACCGGACAGTTCTCAAATTATGCACGGCATTTCTATTTAACGCGTATTCTATGATTGTTGTTATCTATTAATCATATGTGCGACCCTACCGCCTTGTAACTTAGTTTTCTGCTTAAGCACTCCTTGACACGGCGAGGTGCTTAGCCCTGCATCTGTGCCAAAACTAACGACCTGAGATGGATTAAAAAAAATTCAACCCGACCCCTATTCTCGTGTCGTTCGATTACTCCCCAGAATACAATGCGTGTGATAAATGACGTTAAGTAGTTAACAACCAAATCAAATAATATTTTAATTTCGTTCGCGTTTAGAAAATACTTTCAATAGTTCTATGTTTTTAACTGTGTCAATTTTACGGGTCCTGTTATAAAGTATATTTTATTACTAATGCTCATATTATCTGCGTGTATTTGTGTATGATTTAATTTTTGAT
>DWEI01001587.1:0-16306 GCA_018245875.1 Mysoria ambigua
GACCCGGGAATCGAACCCGGGACCTCCCGATCGGCAGTCGCACCTGCAACCAACACGACCAACGAGGCAGTCAATATTTAAAATAATTTTTTTTAAATAAAAATATAATAAAATGTGGAAGTTCCCTCCGAATGATTCTCTATATCTATAGGTATTAATAGGTAAATATATTTATTAAGAAAGTACCTAAATACGCACTAGTACAAAAAAGATAACATGGCGGAAGAAAATTATTATTTTTTTCTGACGCGTCTCTAAGTGATTTGTGAGTTTTGTCCTCGAGTTACGTGACTCTTACTAAACCGGTCTTCATATCGATTAAATGTATTCTCGCTGTAACATAAGAGAAACTTTTATGCGACTTAGGTAAGTCTCACTACTATAAAATGTAGTGCAGAGTCATTGAACCACTCTACTGTGTTTTATGTTCTGATGAACTATTCAGCATTGTGTCTTATGAATCCTGATGAACTATTCAAGCTTAGCTACGCTCGACCGAGGGGAGACATTACAAGCACATCAACTGTGAATCTTACTAAGATGGAATGCGCCGTTAGAGGTTCAGTCACCTAGCAAAGCTGGCATCGTTTGGCCTTGATTTTAGAGTGTCATCAACATAAAGGGACTCATTTCAAATTGGGAATTTGCTATCAAGTAACTATGACTTCTGTTTATATTCTATTCAACGTAACATCACGCCCAAATGTAACATTACATTACAGGACAAGAACACTACACCGTAGAGCGCAAAAAATGGTAACAGAAAGATTATATCACCCATTTCGTTTTGAAGATAAAACCAACACCTACAAATACTCTTTAATGTTGGTTATGTTACTCAGAAACTGCCAAAATATTTTTTCTTTTAATGTTTGGCTACTTTTATTTTTTAAAGTATGTATCATTAGTAAATAATTGCCAAACTCGATCCTTTTAAACTTTTCGATCTGATAAATGTCTGATTAATATCTATGTATTTTTCAAAACACCTGTTTGGTTATGTATAACCTCTGGTTTTTACTTTAAAGGACTTTTTCCTAAATATAATAACGAAAACAAAAAAGTAGCGTATGAACTATAAGCTTTATTATTGCAAGTAGAGCGATTTTCTTGAACAAATTGAAAATTAATACAATCTTTGAACCTATTACATGCAATAGGCGGTTATGCCGAGGAAACATCATACTAATTCATAGATGTAATACTTATATTTCAATAAAATAGAAGCAAAACTACTAAAAACCTTTACCATTTATTTATTCATGAAAGGAAGCACGGCGATTAAAATATCGTTGAATTGGAATTATGTTTCTTAAAATATAAATTCAATTAGCCATCACTTTCTTATGTTGAACATAACATAAACGTAACTTGACGCCTGTAATCACCGAAGAATGCAGAACACTCCCACGTTTCACCAATTACGTTTACGTCCCACTATGGAATAGGCTGTGAGTTTACTTCCATGCATCGGGCACCTATCCAGACTCCGAAACACTACTAGAAAATTTAAATTAGAATTTTTTTTGTGTTCGACTTGCCGATTGCCATATAGTGACCATCTGTACTATAGTGGGACATAAACATAACTAGTAAAGCGTTGGAGAGAAGACACTACACTCATCTGCTTATTTCTTCAGGGACTGGAGGCGTGATGTTACGTAGAGTATAATTAAATGAAAATAACTGCGTACCTAAGCTTGTACATATTGTTTAATAACAAAAATATATATTTTTACGGGCGTTTTGCTAATTGTAATAACGAATGAAATACGTTAAAACTATCAGGACTTAAATTCCTTATTTCATTCCTTACTGATTTAAAATACTCTAAATTCTGACCTTTTTAACAACATGTACGAAAGAATTACGACATAATTGACCTTAGTTGAAATATCATTCGTTATACAATCATTATACAATGAACACATTGTCTAGGTGTTGATATAATAGAGAAATATTTGTTCAATATCCAGCACGACCCAAACAGTACAATCGCTATAAAACTGCACAGCGGGCAACAATCTTTCAATCTGGTTCGCAATTACCGCAACAACGTATTATTTCTATTTACGCTTTTAGTTTATTCGTTGTAATGTATCACATCAGCGACAGCAGGCGCAAGATTGATTTTTATTACCGGTCATTAGATTTCAATACATAGAACAGTTACGATGCCATAAAATGTAGAGAGCGATTAATAATGAAAATGACAGTCACAACAGATGAGCGATTGGCTAAAGCGTAACATTTGTATAATTTACCATTTGTCATTATTATTTATTGCAATACCGTTTTTTTGTAATGAACATTAGCCAACGCAGCCCACTACTGAATATAGACCTTCCCTGAAGATTACCCGTAATCCCCATACTGCACATCGCACAGCACTGCCTATCTCTCAACCTATACTGCTGCCCATAAGTGGCAGGGGTATTTAGCTATGCCTAGGCGGTACACATGATATCACAATCTACCAGTATCGGATTTAGTCGCCTCTTACGACACTGTATCACAAGCTCAGAGAATATATTCCTACTTCATCTTAACACAGATTATACAGTTTCTTTGATATGTTACATTTTATAAGGAAAGCCTTCTGGCAGAAATAGAATAATATTACATTTTGTTCAACGAAAAATTGTCACCTTTAAAATATTATCATATGTGCTGAAATACTAAAAATCAACGCTGAAACGGTCTCGTTTTTAAATAAATAAAGATTTTTACAATTCCTTTTTGGATTTAGTGTTATTTAAAATTTGTTATTTTTCGTGTCAACATTATGATTTTCATATATGTAATTCACATTCCACGTCGCTTTTGACCAAGATTATGTAACCTGTGTTGGCAAATATAGCTTATAATATTTTCGACACCGCCTTTATTGAATGTTTTAAATCTTGAACATTGCCCAATGACGTTTTATAATAGTTATAACGCCATTGTAAAAACACCATTATACAAAGGTACACTCATAACGAACTCTGTTACATAAAGGAAACAGAATAACTTCGGCTTCGATTAAAACTTTATGACAAGTTTCTTGAAATAACAAACTTCAACGACTCCTACGGTATGGTATTTTATATTATGTAAAAGTAAATTGTTTTCATTCGACCTTTTTGAACGAATAAATGCTTTGTCTTCAATTGAATTTAATAGTCGATGAACCTAAAAAACTCTTAGAATTAATATTTTTGCAAACATATGTTCTATACATTAATTTCATAATTTACATAATGAAAAAACAAAACAATATTTCATATATATGTGATTCGCTGAACTGGTAGGTGGAAGATTGTACTACCAGTCTCATGTTAAACCTACATTCCTTTTTTATATTGCGTATTGCTATATCATGTTTATCAATTTGCCATATTATATTTCGTATATTTACCTCATATATACTGGTTATAAAATATAATTTTATTTCCAATGATGCCATCTACTTGTAACGACGGTCAAATAACATAAAACGTGATGATCACTTTTGAAAATACATGTTTACTGATATATCTAAAGTTCACATAAAAAGATAATCGGTTCTAATTAAATATAACTGAGTTGGCCCTAGCTATAAGATACTCAAGTGTCTCTATATTGAAGTCATA
Organism: Mysoria ambigua; assembly: GCA_018245875.1. NCBI lineage: Eukaryota > Metazoa > Arthropoda > Insecta > Lepidoptera > Hesperiidae > Mysoria > Mysoria ambigua. The sequence continues at coordinate 3,615 of DWEI01001587.1, forward strand.
AAGCTTATAAATAATATTCACGGTTTCGAAATTACAATAAGCAAAGATAATTAGTTTTTGTTCGATAATAATCATCAGTATTGTCGGAAATTTACAGTAGTTTTTGTATCAGTAAGATGAACTGTAAACTTCCGACATATTTTTTTAAACATCTTGGTTCATCATTTATTACTCAAAATAAATGTTATAACGTCCAATAAGTTCGTTAGAAATCCTTCCTACCAATATTTCCTTCCTATCGTAAGAGATGGCTTTAAAGAGGCTTCTGTGATTCCAGACCCATTTCCCCGATTCCAAAACACAGGTAAACCTGGGAATCCCGGGAAGTAATCCCGGGAAGTAGGAAGGCATTCTTGGCTGCATACTCTTGTGGGAACAGGAGATAATGAGCTGAGCATTTTTCCTCTCCTGGAAGAGGGCCCGTAGGGGCACCGTGCTAGTAGGACATTCAGGAGTACTCTTATTAGGTCAGAAAAAGACCACCAAGGGCGTTTCAATGTGTTTAAGTCTCACAGTGCGTAAATGTTTAATCCGGGAAACACAGGCAAGATACTCATAATAATACCAAACAGATAATATTTTAGTATTATACGATTATTAAACTATTCTATGGAGAAGTTAATATACGATACTGAAATGTACTGGATTTTGTTCGTATGTACCTACTAACACTGCGGGGGAAAGACAGTTTTTTCATAGAAAATTGTTTCAACATGAACGTACACAATGCAAGCGAAAATGACATTTAATTTATAAACAAAACCACTGGAATGCTTTTAACGTGTTTTACATACAACAGCGGTTATTTTTCCATAAACTTCTGAAAAATTTCACCCAGTATTCCAGTTTATATAACTGAGAAACGTTTCAGCGTTAATAATATTTTCAATATAAAATACTCGTTTCACGAAATGGAATGATAAAACTCTATATTTGTTCAAGATAAAGTTGAGTTACAGTAAGCACCCTGTTATGTATCGGAAGACGAACGCACTGGCTCAAGATTTGGCAACTAAGTAACTTACCCAACACTCCATTCAAACTCCTGCACTTACTCTTCTTTCTTTGTCAGCGGTGTACCTGCCATCCCTGATGAAAGCGAATTAAAGATATACAAATTCGTCCACTTCTTCTAACGCTACATCATCAACCACTACCCTTGCAGTAGTTCTCGAATCATTTCTTTCAAATACTAACACTAAAGTGGTAGCGGTATGGTAGCGAGAGTTGGGTATGTAAGAAATGGAATGAAAGCAACGCGGTCGTGATGAGGTCGTTGCGTCACATTTGCGGGTTGACACTCGCCGACCGCGTTCGTAATTCTGATGTAAGGGAGATAGTATGAAAAAGAAATGACGTAACATATACTACTAGAATAACTAAATTAGAAAATTTTATAGTGTTTGACCTGGGAATCGAATCCGGGACTTCCCGATAGGCAGTTGCACCCACAACCAACATGACCAACGAGGCAGTCAATATGAAAAAGAATATTGGAATGAAAGATAATTTTAGTGTGAGTGTATTGGTGTAAAAATGAGAAAGAGCATGCTAGGTTGGTTGAGAGAATGGCTGATGAAAATATGACGAAGAAGTACAATGCGACTTTTGAGAGACGCAGGTGCCGAGGGAGGCTCACCTATCTTGATGGAATAGGCCAAGTATTGGCTGATGGGAGAGTCACAGATCTCCGAAATCGGCGTTCATGTATGAAAAGACTTAGAAATGTGGAGAAGGCACGGCAGATCTGTAAGGATAGAGATATTAGCACTCCGTGCTCTCTGCCTACCCCGTGTGTGAGCTGGCATAAAGATATGTATTTATGTATGTATCTTCAAAATATTAAATTCCTATTACTACATATATGCGAGTTTACGTTTGCGCGTGACCGTAATTTACAGTTAATTTATGTTAACAAATGGTTAACAAAAATTGTTATTTATTATTCCCCGATGAGGAGTGTGGTAGACTCACACTTTTCAACAGTTACGTTTCCGTCCCGACTCCGAACCACTGTAAGAAGATCTGACTTAGTGAAATCCAATATTGCCCGATTAGGGATTTAAACCGAGGAGCTCCTGGACGGCAGTCGCACTTGCAACCAACACGACCAACGACGTGGCAGTCAATTTAATGTTATACTAGCATATTATTATAGCGGTTATTTCTAATTTGTACTACATTACACTCCTTTGCCTTACTCATCGGGAAGATATAGGCGTGATGTTATTTCTTTTAGTCCTCTAATGTTGATTCATCATCATTAAGTATTACCTAAATTTATGTATAAAAGATGGTTACGATTTTAGAAAAAGATAAAAGAGATTACTGCATCAATACACGGTTGGAATCAATATGAATATTCGTACCAATTGAATAGAACTATCGCTCAAATTCGGCAGTCTAGCATTCGGCAGTCAGGCATAACAGTAATTCCAACCTCCTGTGCAATTGGAATAATGCCAACATTAAATCTAGCTTCTCATTAGCCAATAATGTTATCATATTTTAACATTAAGTCTTACATTAATGTGCTATCATTAGCATAGCAAGCATGTTGGCTCTCGTATTGTGCAACAGTTAGGCCTGGATGTGTTAATAAAAACCAATAGTCAATAGAACTTATAGTTAGCCCCTAAAGCGTACTAATCCCCGATACCAACACTTAGTAGGCTTAGTAGGCTTAGTAACATTAAGAAAATATATCTTTTCGGCAACATGTAATTTGGTCATCGGTGGAAGAGGACCAAACAGTCAACTCGGGATATTTGTAATAAGAAAAGAATGGAATTTAATTCATCTTCATTGTTAAAAATTTTTGTAACCCGGATTTTATCTATATTTTATCACCTCTGAGGTTTATGGAATGAACATTTTTATACGTCACCCACACACTTTTTTCTAAAACGAAAAAATCAAACACTGATATAAAGAACAAAACAAACACCGCAATGGTATACATAAAATGTTCTAGAATGTACTATGATGTTATGAATGAATAACGTATTACTATTGTATTTACAATAGAATATGAGAATTTAACGTAATAATACGTGGAACACACATTGCTTTTGAATACCGAATAAAATGTTAAATATATTAAGATAACGTCACGCCTGTAATCCTCGAAGAGGTAGGCAGAAGAAACCGGAACACTCCCACACTATAGAATAGGGGGTAAGCCCATTGTCATGCCTCAGGCACATATCCTGACTCCAAATCACTACTAGAAAATCTAAATTACATAATTTTGTAGTGTTTCACCCGGGAATACATCCCAGGTCCTTCCCATTCAGCAGTCGCACCTGCAACGAACACGACCAACGAAGCACTTACTTTACGTTTTTATATAAAGGTACCATTGGCGTTTCTCATGCGTCATTATCAAATCCGAATCGCTCTGAATTCATAATACATAGGTTCAATAGGGAGCTTCAATTTCATTACTGTGCAAACAACCAAAAGAACCAGTGATTCAGAATGGAATTGGAATTTCTATGGTATTTCTGTAATTTGTGAACTTCCTGTTTATATTAAGGAAACAACATGTTAATTTACACATTTAAATAAGTTCACCGGGAATGGTTAAAAACTGTTTCGCCCTAGCGCTACGACAGGCTGCAGGCGATCAATAAAGGATGCCATTAGCGTACCAGACTGTCGACTCTAGGACAAATGACCGTTGTTAAAAATTCTCACGAACATTTCGTTATTACAGAAGATATGTAAATAATCTTATTCAGTGTGATGCTGATAACTTTCTTGTTGTCCTTTGCCACGTTTTATACGTATAAAGTAACTACTGAGATAAAACCAAATATTGTATTACGTCTCATTGAGTTTTATTGCTAGTAACCCAACCGACCCAGGTTTTCTAGAAAATATCTAGCTCAAGCAAACTTGGCATCAGTTCAGTTAGTAATTTATTTGACGGCCAATGTAATTTGTGGAAAACTTCGGCTATGGTTGCTTTATCGATATTTTAGTGGAATTGGAAAGATACCTGGGTTTCATACTTTCGCTTTATGGTGACGTAAAAAGGGAGGAAAATATTTTGTGCCTATTTTTTCATAATTGTTCTTGTTACAATTAAGAATCATATTTAAGAAAAAATATTAATTTAACAAAAAGTTGAATGACCGTGTTCAATGGTATTTTCCATCCCTTGGGAATTTATATATTTTTACTCTGACTTCATTATAGTCATGATGACATTATAAGGATTTTGAGTAAGGCAATCGCGAGGAAAAACTTGGAACACCTAATTCTACATTATCTGCGCTGATGTATATGAAGTCAAACCACACTGGATTATTAAAATCTCAGCATTCTGATAGCAGATGCGTGTCAAACAATAAAACGACGAAACGAATGATGAAAATATGAAGAATTTGAAATGTTAAAAAAATTGTTTCATTACGATTTTAATATGTATGTCATCTTTACACAGCTCAAAAATGTGTGGTTCTATTTCCACACAAAAGCAATTTCGAACCCATTTCTCATATCGGTCTACTGGAGTGCGCTCGAGCCTTCAATTAAAAGATTTCCGGTTTCCATTAAGCAAATACCTATTCAAAAGGGCTATTCACCCGTAAAAATAAAAAAAACAGTGTTTATTGCTACGTTAGAGTTCATTAAAAATACACATAACTCGTTTATGTAAAACATCAAGTATAGTTTCGATAAACAAAAAGAAATTGGAAATGGAAACTCATAAGCCGGATTTGATTTGGTGATGTTCATCAATACAATTGATAATAATCTCTTTATGTATATATCAATACTATTAATACCTGTTAAGGTGATGATAATAATGAAACTCCTATCAGAATTAAAAAAAAAAAAAATTATTACAAAATATACTCAGACGCAATTACATAGTTTAAATAAAAATGTAACATTGTCTGCGAGTGAAAAGCAAGTAGGTAGTAAGAAATGCTGTGTAAACAATTAATTATAATATGAATTTTAATTTTATAGTCTAGAATGGCGTGAAGTTAAATCTTCTACAAGGATTGTAGGAAACCATCAGACGGTGTAAAATAATTTCCTTTAAGATAACTTGATTAGCCTCATTACCTTCCTTTACCCTCTACTCATTACCTTACCGGAAATTATCTTTAAACATAGATAGCGAAGGAAGCTGCATATGCTCATTCGTGGCAGGGTTGAGTTTTACGTGTCAGGACAAAGTATACAATTTCCAACTCTGTGCCGGGATACAGGGTGTCGTAAAAGGGAAATAAGCCCGACAGTGGAAGGTCGGGTACGGCGTGGTCTGCCTAGGTATAGCTAAATATCCTAGCCGACTGTGGACAACAAGCGGCTATGACGATACGAGAATCTGCACTTTACGATCCCCAGCCCGTATACCCAATGTGGGGATGGGCTTAAACCCTCAGGTAAGACCTATGTCCAGCAATGGTCTGCAATAGGCTGACGATGATTTTGATAATTAATGAAGAAAGCAAAATAACAAGCAACCCTAGAGAAAATACAGGAAGTCTACATGACCAATCAAATATTTAATTGCCTTGTCTTTAATATTGGCTCACGTTTTTATTAGTTATGGAAAAACTGTACCTAAAATTAATTGATTTATGTTTTTGCAATCTACAAATAATTTTAAGAAGTCCAAACAAAATTACTGTTAAGTAGTACGTTAGGTTGTGAACTTACTGTATAGAATTCAGTACAACAAATTTGCATACATTTATGAATCACGAATTTGCCACATTTCTCAGAAGCAGCTTTCACGAAAAAACTAGGTATCGCAAATGATCTTCATTTGTACGCTGTCTTCACCTGAATCGTAATTACAACCGAACCGTGCGTACCGATTAAAGGTCGTACTCAATGTCATAAAACGAGACTGTTCTAATTCCAGAATATTCCAGCGAGACTGTTCTAATTTCAGAATATTCCAGGACAACAGAAAGAAATCCAGAACATGGACTACTGTCAAATAAACCTTATGGTTAGCACATAACGTTCAAATCAGCTTGCCACATGTGGTTGTTGACGACGGTCTCGTATGAAATATCTATGTGTGTAACCGCTATTTTTTATGACATTTCATTAACGATAGTCGATTACAAAACTGTCACCATAACAAAAGCACATGTTTTTATACACGTAAATTATAGCCATAATATTCACAACACACGTTCGTACTCCAGTAGATCGTGCTACAAATGCGACTTAAAATCAAATATTTCTAATTCGATTGATCAAACTATTGAACTCCGAACACACAACCCCTATAAGTAAATTGGGACCCAGCGAGAAAACTCAATGATTCGTAGCCTCACAGAAACCTTTCGTTTACAAAGATTACGGAAGTTGTCCGGTTATTTTATTAACTCCAAAAGAGAATTCCTTAAACCTAACTTTCGTTCGTTCCCAGTGGACTTGACAAAATTGTACGACACTGTTGACTGAACTAGGTTGGTAAATATTCAGAACTAAAATGACATTTATACAAACGTTGACGACTTTTGATATACATATGCACATGGTAGTAATATTATAAGTGAGAACTATTTTAGGACTTATTATTTTCATATTATTCGTTCGATGCTTGACACATAAGATTATATAGCTTGCGGGTCCAGAACTAAAACTAGATCAATATAAAAAAATGCAACTTTGTACATCGTTTGCGTTTTTGAATGTATATTTCTGTTATTCGAGGATCAGTACATGACGATGATGCCTATATAAGTTTTTACGCCCTTCTGAATACGGGTTTAACGGCAAACTCAGGTAGACGGAAAAAATAGCATATGAAACGTTTAATATTCTTATTAAATATGACGGAATAAACTTTATACTCGCATACATGTTACGGGGTTCATTAATATATAATATAATTTCCACGTACGCTATCTGAGAATCGTAAATTACAAATCTTTGCTGTGTAAAATGCCCAGTTTTCTATCTCGCAACATTAGCATTTAATATATCCTGTATTCAGACATTTTACGCGAAACTAATGCATAAGTAAAAATACTCAATTTATTATATATTATTATTTCGTTTAGAAATTCTAAACCCAAAAAAGATAGAAAAATATACAAAGCCATACTATGAATTACAACATAGATAGTGCATGTGCTAATAAATATAAAAATTTAAATGTTGGCACTCTATAAGACTATTTGAATTGAAGAGAATAAATTTGGAACTAAAACTTTAGTCGTCAGCACATATTCATAAGTCTACTATATCAAGATAATCTCACTTTATTATTTTCCAATTTATAACAATACTAGTATATAACTATCTTTTTAAATTGTAACCTATATATTATTCTGATTTATAACCTACATTATTGTAAAGTTTCATTAAAATCCGTTCAGTAGTTTTTACCTGAAAGAGTAATAAACAATACATCCATACAAACTTTCGCGTTTATAATATTAAGAGGATACTCTATAATTGTTTCTTTTTATATTATAAACATTATATTATAATGATTTAGAGGATCTTTGAAATCTTTGAAATCAAAATATTATAATGTTTTTGTAATATAACATGATATTTAACTTCAATGGTTGATTTCAAAACTTCAAAGATTGATTTCAAAGAAAATGAGTAATTTCATATAAAATTTATTTATATAATTTCCTTTGATATCAACCTATTTCTTCTTACAAATATGCAAAGTATTAAATTAGGACCGGATTCTAATTAAATATTTTGCATATTTATTGATGTATGTTCAATTGCACTAGGTTTACATCGTCACATTTGAACCTTACTACACCGAAACTCGAATTATTATTTAAACTGGTTTTTAATGCAGACTTGTATTGTTTCAGAAATCGGATCCCAGTATGAATTTAACTTTGAACGCATCAGCAAGATGGCTTATCGAGGCATCTCAAGGCATCCAGAATCCAAACAATCTACTTGAAAAATTCTCTCTGAATCGAAAAGTCGATGATCCAACACGAGCTCTACTTCTCACCTTCTATGGAATCCTGGTAGTTATCGGCGCCGTCGGCAATGCTCTAGTTGTTATTTCTGTAAGTATATCTATATATGTTATGTCTATATATATCTATATCTACATATTTATGTATAAAAAATATTCTCCAGAATAAAACTCAATGTGAAAACATTTTTGCCCAATTATTTTGCTTTTTTTTACTAGTTTTCTACTTAACAGCGCTTAAAAAACTTAAGAGAATCAAACAGAAGTTAAAATTGGTAATCACCGTAATTTGTTGATTGACTCGTTCGTCGTGTTGGTTGCAAGCGCGGCCGCCTATGGTCAAGTCATAGGTTTAAATCCCGGGTCGAACTCTCTAGGATTTTTAGAACTCAGAACTTGTCGTAGTGGCTCGGAGTCTGTTTATGTACACGTTATACGTAATAGGTTTACCACCTATTCCACAGTGGGACGTAAACGAAACCGGTGACACGCGGAAGAGTACTATATATACTTCTTTGCCTAATTTTTCAGGGATGACAGGCGTGACATTACGATTTTTTTACTATAATTTAAACTGTGAACTTTAAACTGGAATAAAATTGACAAAAATCTATCTGCATTTAAAACCCACAACGTGGGGCAATACACACAATTGTCTGTATTGGAATGCCTTAAAATCATGATTTCAATACGAGGAACTCAATATCTCATTAGAATTTTCAAATAAACTCATTACGAATACTAGCATCATCTCGTATTTTATTTCTCGCGTGTAACTTCGGGACGCCAATCAGATGCCAAGTAAATGCAAAGTAATACACAAAATATTTTATTACTATTATTTTGAATTTATTCTACTATTATAATTAAGATCCTGAAACCCGACAAAGCCTACTAGGAAGTTGGAAGTGAATATACGCGTACGACGTAGTGTAAATTAGCACAAAACACATCTATCAACCACTGTAGACACAGAGGACTCGAACCTCTCCACTACAGTTTTACTTACCTACAAATATACACAGGTTTAATTAGTCCCTCCGACATCCCCAGTTGTGTACGTACCGTGTAAATCACGATGCCGGAACTAATTACTCGCCAACCCAAAATAAGACACAATATATTTATTTTTAGATACTGTGTAAAATACTTTCTAGCGTGTGAGAAACTTTCAAATTATTTATTACGATCAAGTATCATATGTAGTGACATGTAAGATTGAAATATGTAAAGAGAAGATATAAAAAAATCCTAAAGATATGTTCAATGACAAAAAGTAGTTTTTCAATCTGGAAAATTTTCAAGGCCAGAATGATATTGGCGATTTTATGATTGTGCTAGCGATAACAGACCACTTGTAACTGTTCAACCAGAGTTTAATCGTGCGTTTTGCGTTTTGTTTTTTATGTGTAACTCCCTAGTATAATAAATGCGCAAAAAGAATAACTGAACTCTACTGCTATCAATGTTTCATCCAACTTCCCGCTTACGGCATTAAGTGTCCCCACTTAATCCGGTGGACTGATTGTTATTTGGTGAACGTATCGTTATTTGGTCAGTGTGCAAACTTCAAAAATAATCCTTATTACGAACAATTGTAAGTTTCAAATTTCCCTCTTCTTCCACTTCAACTAGATGTTGATTTCGAAACAGCTATGTCAATTTAATATAAAACGTTATTGAGTTCATGTTTGCTCGTACTAAAGTGAAATTTTACTTATATTAGGAATGTTTGTTAATTTGTAAAGACAAATATAACATCTGTTATTTGCACATAAGCCTGAGTCGATTAGCTTCATGAATATGAACGTGGACGGAATAATGTGGATTAATAAATAGGGATTTGTAAAACGTAACAAGCATTCTCAGTAAAAAAAAAACATATTGTTCCATTTACAAATAAATGTCAATTTAGGAATTTACGCAGTTGTAAGATAGCTATTGTTAAATAACCAACAAATTCTGTCGACTTATCAAATGAAAACCTATTCGACAATACTGTTTTACCTTCTTATTGTTTAGCCGAGCTTATTTTTTCTTTAATTGTTTATTTATTTATATTCTGCCCAAGAAACACTGCCCAAAATATTGGACAATTGCCATTACGGCGTCGGTCTCCGAGGAATCCTAACAAAGTACCTTCAGTACTCTCCGACGCAATAAAGAATAATGTTTGGAAAATAGATGATTCTTTGAAGTACCCTTCCTTTGATGTTCGACGTAATTATCTCTGTATCGATAACTTTGCCGTGGAAAATTCTTTTACTGAAAACATCGGTTTAAGATTTCCTCAATTTTTAATTTTTAATTCCTTCAGCTTTTTGTGTTTACTTTGATTACCAGATTTTATACTAAGACAGTAAGGTCTTTATGCTTAAATGATGCCTTTGCCTCCTTTGTATGTCGGGTTTAATTTTAAATAATTAATCGACGTTATAAAGTAAAACCTTCAACAGATTTCTCACAAGGGCATAGTGAAATGCTCTTGCAAATATAAGATTTACCTCAGTAAAAAATATAAAAGAACGTAACATCAAGTCTGGGAGGGAATAGTGAAGGTGTGTAGCAAATCGCACTCCAAATTTTGATCAGTTATGTACACGCCCTACTATGGAATAGGATGTTGGCCATTCAAAGGGCACTAATCCAGACTATGAGTTACTACTGGGAATTTTAAGTTAAAAAAAGTCAGTTTGCGTAACTCGGTCTTCGAACCCGAAACCTTCCGAACAGCAGTCACGCTTACGAGCAATGATAATAGCAAACCAGCAATACATTTTTCCAATACTTAAGAAGCGGACAATATAACAATGTGTAGTTTTAAAAAACCTTTAAAAGTCAGTGATGATGACAATTGATAAAAAATACTCCGTGCGAATATTATAAACCCTTGTTTAAATTCCACAATTAGTCACATTCGCCCTCATATTTTAACAACGACCAAGACAAAGATTTCAGAAGATTCCTCTGTTGAATTATGTTGCTTTGTTTACGAGCTTTAGTTTTTTTTTATTCTATCTTTAAATCTTGAACGTTCACAGTCAATATCGAGACAATAAGTTTGAGACATTAGAATATAAATTAAACAATTTCCGTTTCGGACGCCAGGCACTATTTTATTTTGGGAATTCAAGGTGCCACCTAATATTTTGTTGAACTATTATTATCATCTTCTTTCCAGGTAGTACGCAAGCCGGTGATGAGGACGGCCAGGAACATGTTCATAGTCAACTTGGCGGTGTCCGACGCTCTGGTCTGCTGCGTCGGTACACCGCTGACGCTCATGGAACTGTTGACGAAGCATTGGCCCTTGCCCGACTGGCCGAGCCTGTGCAAAGCCTGTGGCGCTATACAAGCTATATCGATCTTCGTTTCCACCATCTCTATCACTGCCATCGCTCTAGATAGATATCAGGTGATGTATTTTGTTTTTATTCCAATAATCGTATTTGCCATCTCTTTAAGGCATCTCATTAAGACACATTCTACAAATTCAACAATAAGATATTTTGTCTGAGACAATGCGAGCTGATATCACATAAATTGATATATTGCTTTTGACCTTCCGCTACCTCGCTATATCACAGTTATTAACCTCTTGAACTTTTGTAATATGCACTGGAGCATCGTAGAGACTTTTGAAAGGAAATAGTCTGAAAAATAAGAGTCTACAAACAGTTTGAATATCATCGGAGTATTTAGTAAACATTTCTTCGTTACAAGGAATAATTTATTTCTACCACACTTGGATGTTTACATTACTGTCCCATTTTTATGATACTATTTCTATTTTCAACAAGTGTATAATGTGTATAATAAATACTGCGTAATATAGATGGAAATTAAACCACACCAGAAACACCCACTTAGATATTTCGAAACGAAGTGTTTATAGATAAGGCATTAGTTTGCCTGTGCACTAGTAGCGAGTATTTTATCTAAATACAAATAGAGACAAATTATATAGATAATAATTATATAGATAATTTAGCTCCGATGAACATAACGAATCGGTACAAAAACGTGTTAATTGCTTGGGGTCATTAATTATTTGGAACAACAGACTAGTTAATATTGTCTTAGGTATAGATGTTTAAATAACAATCAAAGAAATTTGTTTAAAAATTTAAATGTCAATTAGTGATTTGGACTCACCTCCTATTCCATAGGGGGAGAAAACATAACCGGTGAAACTTGGTCTCGCAACTCATTCTTCTCATTGTACGGGCAATACAAGCTAAATATTATTTAAAAAGGACTGAAAATGAAAAAATTGAATAAATCCACAATTAATGAGCCATATTTAGGCGACTTTAATAAAGTCAATTGCCATTTTAATTAAGTCGGTTATCACACTAACAATCTGTTCTTCTTCCTCTTCGTCGAGTCGACAGCTGATCGTGAGTGACTAGACATCGTGGTGAAAGGATTGGTGGCAATGTCCAAGCTGCGCCGAGCAGTATGTGTGTAGTTAGTTAGACAGTTCGTTTCATGCACATCAAAATGCGCAGACTATAATATAAGGGTATTAAAACTTCAGTGCCCTGTGATATTAGACAGTAGGAATCAGTTACGATCTAAGGGCAGGTCGTGACTGATTGACCCTACATTTAGATACTGAGCTGAGTGACTGACCTGATCTGAGTTCTCCTATTTTTTTTTCTATCTACCGTTACAACGCGAATGTGGAGGGACGCAGGTGCCGAGGGAGGCCAAGACTCACCTATCTAGATGGAATAGGCCAAATATT
>DWEI01001588.1:0-16304 GCA_018245875.1 Mysoria ambigua
CCCCATTCCTTCCGTTTGGGTTCATCGGGACACGCAAGCCCCTCCACCGCGACAAGGTGGCAGCCAGTCGGAGGGGACATTATAGATACCTACGCTAGGGCCGGTCAACCAGTATCTGACCCGTATCAGAGCTATTTGATCCAAATGTGCACTTCGTCCTCCTGCTGGAGGACTGCATCCATCAACAGTCGCAATGTATAATGCTCTTTTCTCATCAGTCGTTCTTCCTACATGTCTGAACCATAACTAGCCTATCCATCATGACAAAAGTAATCTAATAGAACCATACCATATTATAACCAATGGAAGAAAAAGGCATAATGCAAATTAAATTTAAATAGTTATAGCGAATTTAATGCAATGAGAAAAAGATTGTGAAATACACACTTGTATCCGGCGCCGCAGCACCTCGCGCCACGTTTAATTACAGCGGACCAGCTGGCAGCACCTCAACCCTTCCGCTAAAATTATATAATAATAAAACACTAATTACTCGAGAAATTCCACCAATAAAGGCAAGACGGCGAACCCGAAAAATAATAAAATTAATTAATTAAAAACAACCTCGGAGTTTTAAATTCCTCCCCGAAGTCTTTAGGGCGCGATAACGAGCGCTTATTCCGATTGCATTTACTCGAGACTCGATCGCACGCCGCACCGCGCCGCGTCGCGTGCCGGCGCGGCGACGCGCGACAATCGCAGGCCCTTCATAAATATTTGTCCAACATTTTCGCGCTATGATTTGGAAACGAGAAAACTTTTTCCATTTCCACACAATACAATGATCCCGGTTTTATGAAGAGATTAGTTCCGATTTTAATTAAATAATCTTATGAATTTTCAATACAAAACGATGACGGAACTCGGAGGTTCGCCAGAACGTATCTATCAATATAGCATCCATGGTTATAACATACTTTTGAGTCGTTACAGAACTGTTTTAACATTTTTCTAAGTCTAAGTATTATAACAACATTTAATTTGTTAGGTATCTTAAATAACTATTGACAAGCGCAAAAGCCTTCATTAAAATAAATCACCTCTCACGAAGTTAATAGATTGCTAACATTAGCTGTACCTTTAAAACTTCCCTTACGTAATATTAGCACCAAAACAGATGACAAACATGAGTCGATAATAAAATAAAAAAGGCTGCAGTGTAGCTGAAGGAATCGTTTGTGGGCGACGAAGCGTCTCCAGGGGTGATAATTGAGACTGTAGATTGAATAAAATTGGAATAATAACTGGCGGCAGGGCACACAGCATTAGCAATCGGCGGCCGGTTGCAAAGAATTAGCGCGACAGATGTAGGGGCAGCGGAGCGCAGGGCGCGCGCTCCGCCAAACGTTAGGGACAGCTAGTCAAACGTATCTACTGCATATAGGCATCCAACCTATCCATAGATATCAAACTGTCGCTTCGTTGAGTAATGTTCTACAATAAACACGAAGGTAGGGTTTTGAGAAACTTTACACATATCCGTCACTAACGCTCTTGTAGTCCCGCTGTTGGACACTGACCTCCTCGTCAGGTGAGCCAGAGCCAGACCGCAACCGATCATTTTGAAGAGACACAAAATAACAAATATTTATGCTAGAACCATAAAATGGCCTCAGAGGACATTGCAAGAAATGAAACGCCTTCAAGTTTCTTTATGATGTACTTACTGTTAAATCGAACATAAGGTGCATAACACGATTGTAGCCCTGAAACACCAGAGGAAAAAGTTAAAAATCTACATCACTACCATCTCATTATTGTGGTTTCACAGAACGAGTATATATAATTTATTCGTCTTAATTTACGTGTATCGAAAAACCATTGAAAAATGTTCATCCAAAAAACACTATCATAAATTCCTGTTGAATGTAATCTTATTATTGCCCATTCTCGATAAAGCTTGGACCGTAAAACGTTCAGCAAACAATGGAGGGCCCTGTCGCACCCCGCAGAAGACACACAAAAACTTGGGGATCAATAATCGGGTGCAAGAATGAACAACCTAACAACCTGTAAAGGCAATTAACGAACTTATCTCGTGAATAACGCGATCGAACGGGGGCCGGCCCGGTGTGGGGGGGGGGAGTGGAACAACTCGTAGTTGGAGCGGCCGAGAAAGAGAAATCAATCTTTGAACGGAACCGGCCGCAGGGCGCCCTCAGTCCCCACGACACGACGGTCATAGGTGGGATGTACACAATAACTACTGTCCTATGCTTCCTTGTGTCTAACTAATTTATGCATACTAGTGACGGTTTCCATAGCATACTTGTATAGTGGTTAGTTGAACGAAATCTTTCATTGAAGTCTTCAATTTTTTCCAGCCGTCGTGAGTCTTAAAATCGTCATCAGCGATTGCCGGCGGCGAGACTAATTTAAATATCAAAACTAATTTGTCGAGAGTGGCGCAGTTTGATTGTGGGCCGAATTGGGTGAAACATTCCAAGGCGGAGGATCTGGAGGGGTAAAAAATTAAATCTTAAAGGGGTACGAATTATTGTTTCAGTCTTAGAAAATAACGGAATCGCTCCAAAGTTAAAATGTTCGTTTCATTAGCTTATCATAAATTGCACTATACTCATATCATAAATATGATTACTATCATCAGACATTGGTTTGTTCGTTTCAAATTGCTTGCAATGATATTGCATAACGTGTACAAATTCATAATTGACGAAGTATAGCAGGTGGCCCAATTGTTTGGGACACACATTTTTGCATTTTGAACTCTGAGTCATTTTTGTATTACAAAATATTCAAAGTGTTATATATTTATAGGTCTTATATTTGTATTTTTATATAAAACAGTGTATGTTTGAGAAATTAAAACTATAAGTAGATAATAAAAATATTTATTTAATTTTTAAAAAGTTGCTCTTGGCCGAAAACTTTTCTCTTATAATATATAGTAATGCGACCTGTTATTGATTGAAAATCTCACCAGAGAATGGCATCAAAACTCAAATAAAATGCAAAAGTCTGCATAGAAAATATGCCTCGGTGAGTAGCGTGTCTAAACTATGCAAAAGTAGGCATCACTTAGTATTAAAGTATACATAACAGTCAAGATTTTGTCCCACAAACAACATCAATTATATAGTTATTGCTCTAGTTTGTCAAACATACACTGGTTTATATAAAAATACATACAAAAGAATGATTAACATAATACAAAAACTAACTTGGAAATGAAAATACAGAAAATATCTGTATCCATAATAATTTATCCTACCTACCTACGTACCTACGTACCTACCGTACGTGTATGAAAAAAATATTTTTCAGTAATAATGAACTAAACCAAAAATTTTTCAGAACACAAATTAATGCACAATACGAACGATCATTCGACACGAATTATTATATACGAATCTGAGCAAGTGCCACTGAACGACCTCGCATTATTTCCCGATTAAAATGATTTTTTAATTGAAGTATGAAATAATTTGAAAAAAAAAACCAGACGATATTAAATAATCAGAAATAATGGTTATTATAAATCTCAACCGGTTGCAAAAACACTTAATTTTAATAATCCTAATTGAGAATCCGATTAAATTCAACGTTCACTTTTTCATGAGAGGAACTAGCGCGGCCCTCGGCCCTCGGGCGAAGGGTTCCGATCTCGCGTTTAATTAGCAAAAATCGCGCGACATTTCATCCGGCTGTCAAACTTTTCCAACAATTATACTAACGGCTAGAGTTTAGTTAATTTGTTTTGCGCAAATGACCGGCCCTTAATGAGAATTAAGGTGTTTATAGAAAGGGTCGATAATGGAGCAAAGTTGATTTCATTCCGACTATTAATGACGGCTGCCGACGGAGAACGCGACTCGAGTTTGGCTTCCTCTCTTTGTAACCATTGATATGATTTCGCATTAGAATTTTTTGACTTATTGAAACAACTCTTTGGTATGACAAACGGGCCCAATTTATTTAATATGGTATTTTGTTCCAGAACAATAAATAAGTGTGTGTAACACGAATTTTGTGTCATAAAATAGCTGTCTTCATATTTCAAGAAATCTAAAATAACTTTAAAATTTTTCTTTCTTATGTACACTACAGAGAGTTTCAGGACGACTGATAATAAAGTTCATGATAAATTTAAAGGTCTCTTATATCTTACAAACGAACCATGAAATCCTGAATAATTACGGCCTGCGACGTTAGATGAAAAGCTAAAATCTTAACAGCCAAGGAGTAACGCGCGGCATAACCTCAAACACGCTAAAATAAATTCCAACAGGTATGGAATAATTTAAGCGCACGCTCGCTGTACAAACAATTAGCGCTAAGAGGAGCGCAGAGCAAATGTTTAAAAACTCGGACAAACAGAATAATTCATCCGAGATCTCTTCACCCTTCAAAGCGGATCTTAAGTCTGCCGCAGTCCGAGATTTTTCCTGGCACCGGTCGGGATGCGCAAGTTACGAGGAAACAGCGTTCAGAACCTTTTGCGCTTTCAGTACTTCATACTCGCGCACTTTGCAATATTTATACCAATAGCTACACTTAAAAGAACACGTTCTCCCAAGAACAATCTTTTAACTTTGGTACTTACCGATCCAAAAAAAAGATGTATTCTAGGCTACCATGTACGTAATTTGGATGTAAACAAATGTTACCAAAGTAGCTGAATTAAATTACTATAGACATGGCAAGCCAAACGTTCCCACGAAACACAGAACACCAACGCTCCCGTAGCCGCTCAAGCTGCTTGTGAAGACATGGCATCCTCTTAAAGTTTGAACCGCGTCCTGATTTATATTTGAGACGGCGGAGCGGCAATTACTCGCCGAACTGGAATCATTGCCCTCCACTAATTAATTCCTCCCTCTTTTAATGTTCAAAAATCGCGGCCTCTAATTAGGTTTTAATTCGTTTTATTGGACCAGTCATGAAATAATGGCGGACCACTTGCCCGGTCGCAGGCCCGTTTTATTGCCAAACCTTTCCGATATTTCAAGTTTACGTTACTAACTTCATATCGGCTCGCTCATAATTTCAAGCCTCGCTTACAACTCTACTAAGTTTGACGGTGATTATTCGAGATTGTACGTTATTTTAGATAACACGCTTCTGTAGTATAAACAGCGTTATTGTTGCAATAAAACTCTGATCTTTAAAATTTTGCTCATGTTACTTATATATATAAATAACATGAGCAAAATTTAGGATATCCTACGATTGTTGTTCGTACGCTTTTAGCCTTTGGGCTACTAACAAAGTTTGTTCCAATGAACGCCCTATTCCGTGATCGATACTGTGTCATTTACTCATTTTAATCATTAGTCTATTACCTACCTCTTTAAGGACTTGAAAATATCCGTTCAATACTTTTATGATGAAAGTCGTCAGAGAGGCGTAGTTGCTTGAGAAACTTTCCGCTGTAGGCGTCTCCGGCGGGCGAAGGCGTGAGGCGTGACGTCACTGCGATCGGAGGCGATTTTTTCCAGCGATTGGTAATCGGCTAAGTCATTAGGAGCCGCTTTGTTTTTTATAGGCGGGTAATGACGCGAGAAATGTCGTTAGCGGCGAGCGGGCGGCTGGCAGGTGATGATGGACAAATTTATCCACAAAAAAAACACTCCTGGACACTCCCAACAAAGTTTAAAAATCCTTTATGAAGCTAAAATTTAAAAAAATACTACTTAGGTACGTCATATCGAATACATATGTAATGTACTCAATAAGTTATAAACATTTTGTCATAACTGCGCTGTGGTTTTTATATACAATTTAAAGAATATACAATTTAAAGTATATTGCACAAGATGATAAAATTTATATACAATTTAAAGTATATTGCACAAGATGATAAAAGTCTTCCCTGGAACCCTACAGCATGGAGGTTGCGTAGAACACGACACCGCTGACGCCAAGAAGCGGGCACGGTTATCGGAGCTTGGTGGACACCATATTCTTGTCTTATTTTCCGTTGCATTGAACATTGACACGGCCATAAATTACCAACTCGGTGAGCAACTGTGGCACAATGTTTATTTCTGGAGAACGAGAGAATATGGATGTAGTTGACCGTTTAGCTTATTTTCTCTAATAATAATGTTGATGCGAATTTGGATAGACGCAAGTGTTGAGGCCGATCATGTGTCGGCTGTCTTGTACGAATATTGACAATGGCTCATGTGGGAGTCAAAAGTTGTTAAAGCTGCCGTACGTATATGAAAACAGTGTTGAATCCAGGAAAAACATTTCTAGCATATAACGATGAATATATCTTGCAGTCGGTGTTCCAGCCTACGCCATACGGACTTAACGTGGCGATCTAACAATAATTAATTGTGAAAATAAGTTTCAGCCAATTATGGTAGTCCTCTACTTATTGCATACATGTAATGTTGGCATGGTAATGATAAAAACACCGCCTGCTCAGATGTACTCTACGTAGAACTAAACAAAACATGCGGCTTCAAACCGAACAGAGCTTAATTACATTCAGAGGAGAGATACCCCGCGCGCGACCAACTTCGCAAATTAAATATTATTTTTTCCTTCAGCGTGTTCCAACTTGTCCGCGGTCATGTTCCGAGGTTAACTAGTTACACAGGGCTCGGTGCGCGCCGGCCGCTTTAATATTCGCCACTGGACGTCTACAATTACGCTCGAACAATTTCATAACTCCGATCCGCCTTTGAGCGCGAACTTCGCGGAAAAAGAAGGAATATTAAAAAATAAATCAGCTACAGCGCTGTGCAAATAAACAAGCGATACAAAAAGCGCTCCCGATACAAAGGAGCGCGTAATTAGATTAGTGCGGAGTTCTATCGGACCTCGCCTCGCTTCTTTATAATTTGCTCCGGCTTTCTAGACCTGCAGCTTCACAAGTGCACTCTCGTTCCAATGAGCTTTGATTTGTACCAGCGCCTCATTTCTCGTCCCAGTTCAAAGAGGTCACGTAAAGGCCGCAATCGAGGCTGCACTGTTAAGCCTTTCCCCCCCGTCACATCTGTCGTTAAATTATTCATTAATTATTAACAGAAAAACAATTTAATTGCTGCCGGAAAAACATTAATCTTACGATCACTTCAAAGATGCTACCGGCTACGGGCGTGGAAATTCAGTAACAATTCCTAGTGGAACAAATGTTTATAAGAAAAGAAAACAGTTGTTGTTCATCAGGCTTCATTCCGTCTACTGGCGCAAAGCATTATTAGAATCGTGTATTCTCACATAGAAATAGGTTCAGGAGTATAGTAGCTATTAACAATGTTCACCCATTACGTAGAAAATATGTCTCACGTTATAGGAAGTGGGCACTGGGTACAGATACAGACTATCAGATTGTAATGATAATTCAAATTAAAAAAAATAATACATTGCGGATATAAGGAAAAGAAGAAATTCCAACCCACGAAACTATGTCCTCGCTCCCCACTTATAGGTAGGTATATGTACATATTTCATTTGTAAAAAAACATTTTATACCCAACGAACAACATACCTTTTCTTTATTTTACAGGCTCATAATAACTTGAAATAGACAAGCGGTCAACGATCGAAGTAATCCCCGGCGGAGCTCGCGCCGGCCATTCGGAGACGGTCCCGTCGCCCGGGGCAATCTCGCGCCGAGATGTTACAGACGGGGTGCCTACTGCCTACTGCTGAAAAAAATACTAATGTCTACAAATATGTTCATACGTGAACAGAATGATGAATGTAGGCGAAGCTCGGCGCGTGCGAGAAACATTTTCATTAATTGTTTTCTATCACAATTTTAGTTGTATTCATTAGATAAATGTCTAAAAAATTATGACTTATTCTCGCAATGAGACGGCGTTGTCTTCTCCAGAGAGGAACAGAGATGTTTGTAACAAAATACGGAATATCAGGGCTGTGTCTCGTCGAAGCAGCATGCGGAGCATTGTAGTATACTCCCACGTTTCACCCATTACGTTATGTTGTCTATGATGAGACAGTAGGTCCTACACCGGGCACAAATCCAGACACCTAGTTATCACTAATTATTTCAAGTTAGAAAATTGCAGTAGTATCCTACCCAGCGACCCAACTCAGGTAGAAAAAAAATTCTAGAAAGCGCGCCTGGTATTAGACCACACTTATATTTTCTATCAAGTCAGAGACTAATATGTGGCATAAACACTAGCAAGCATAATTATGATACCCATTAAAATTCCTTAAAAATTGGATGAAAAATCTCGTGAATTATTTTAAGTGTAAGCAATTGGTCTCGGCGGCCGTGGAATTTGTCAACAAATTTTCTCTCGGCTATTTTTACACAGCCATATCGATAATCTTGGCGATCGACATTTTATTAGGGGCTTGAAATCAGGTGAACCCCAATCTTCACAGTCTTATATCTACGATATTAAATCATGTAAACTAAAATCTCGTCATTAATTCTGTCCGTCCACCGCCGCGTCGACAATGCGGCTCATGAGAGGCCAGTAATATCGGTAGGTCAGTACAAGTGCTAGGGGTGCCGCGCCGCAGCGAGAGCCCCGGCCCGGCCGCGGCGCACGTGTCCGCTATCGGCGCGGACGCTGACGCCGCGATGATTCACGCACGGACGCTGCAGCGCTACTCGCACCGCGGCTATCGCGCGGACCAACGTATTTAAATTATGCTTTGCACATGTACGACCTTATGATCGTTCCATTGTTGTACACGAGGAACCTATCAGAATGGCTTGCAGGGTCAGGGCAATAGTCTATCGCGCTGGCCAAATGCGCTGGAACACTAGTGCGGGATAGCAGACAATGTAAATATCAGATAAATATTTTGTTTTCTCGTGCTACAATCAAATACTTGACGAAGATACATTTGAATTAGTTTGGGTGGTAACATTACGCCTGTAATGACTAAAGGAGTAGGCAAAAGAGTGCAGTATACCTACTCCCTCGTTTCACAATCTAATTTTCTGTACCACTACGGAACAGGTGGTGGTTCATTGTCGTTCACCGGACACATATCCAGCCTCAATAAAAAAACTGAGTTGGAGGAATACGAGTACATTAGAGCCTGGTCGGGGATTTGAACGCACAACCTCTTGATCGACTGTCGCGCTTGCAACCAACATCACCAACGAGGCAATTTTTTAAATTTTACACTCTATGTGGCTAGATAATTTAGATTTTAGTATAATTATGCACTTTACGATTAATAATGGAAAAATATTGCTTTTGAAAAATTAAGTAGGGGCATCCCAATATCCATATTCTGTAGACACGTAGTGCAGTACTAATAATTGAACAACAGTTTGTAATTTGAATTTGGAACGATAACGGTCAACTCATCCAAAGTACAAGAGCGCGTGGCTCCAGCTGGAAGTTCGGCGTAATGTAACGCTGGGTGTAATCGGACGTGACGATCTCGAGTGTCGTCGATGGCGCGCGCACGAGGTAGACGGTAATAAAATGTCGGATAAAAGATTGAGTTTTTGTGTGAGATCGCAGCTCGCGGCGTATTCTCTGGTGATGCGCGCCGCGGGCGACCGTGTTCGAACGTTCGCCAGCGCCGCGCCCTCCACGTGATTGTCTCTCGAATAATCTTCAAATCTAACTGGCCATAAAGACAAATGAGCTTTCTAATAACATTCTTTATAGCTTCAGACCCTTGTAACTATGTACAAGCGAGAATCATAGTATTAAATGTTATATGTATATTGCCTCGTTAATTAAATTACATTTGACTATATAACATAGGGTTACTTGTAATAGGTATCTCGTTCACAATGCCGATGCCTAGCCATCAGATGGTAAGTTGAGAACCCATATTATGTTGGAAACCAAACGCTCTAGAAGTCGATAGCAGCATGGAAAGCTTTTGTAAACACTGCTACATATAGCGCAACAATAACAGACTGAGAAAATTATCGCATCAAATGTATCTATCTTTAATAGACGAGTGTATGTATACCTCGTTGAGATCATTGGTCATAACACAGATTTTTCTACGCGTCATTATTGCATGGATTCGTTTCCTTCCAGCGCCGAGCACAGGCGTTTCCAACAGCGCGCCGCTGAGCTCGTGCTGCAGCTCCTCGTGCCAGCTGGCGTGTCGCTCGGACCTGGCACACGTGTGCGCGCGAAACGGGCGAGAACATTGCAACAACAGGTCATGTACATTGTACTCAGCAGATAAATTGTCCAATTAAACATAACATTGATACCGCTATCTGATACCTTCTGATGTGTTAAAACATTATGAATCTCAGTGCGTATTGCTACTATTTGGGTTATCATTTCTGTCTTAATGAATGATTGGTTTTGTTTATACGTCTCTAATTAAACTGATTCATATTATTAGAACTACGTATATTAATATTATGTCGGGCTAAGATTACAGTGCAACACGTGCATCTGCTCTCTGTGCAAGGGGCGTCGATACGCGATGTTTATTGTAAGAGCAGTGAGGCGCCACCGCGCATAAAATTATTATGGTGATTTAAACTATCAGTTAAATCAATTCAGGTCAATTTAATCGAAACTGGATAGTTGTATCGACGAGACGAGTCAGATAAGTGGGACACTCAGGGTAACTGCGCCATGAGACGTTTTTACATTTTTCACACATTTAAATGTGTTCCCTCCGCGGGAATTTCATCGTAATGTACATAGAGTATAAACATAGCTGTGTTGATTACTAGGTGTAATGGAATTAACTAAACTGGAAAAATCTAATCAGCTGTACGATCAAAAGTAATATAATAAATCACAAAAATTACGTTAGAATTTCAAATAGGTTCAATCTACTCTATTTCTGAATAAAAATATTTAGGAGAACATAATACTTAGTCATTAATAATTAGGTACGTTTTGGAAAATGCAAAAAACGGTAGAATCCACTGCACTATTTGAATGAATTTTCTTATCATATCTCCTTGCACCTTACGAAAGGATTCTTACAATCTGCTCCATCTCACTCGACGAAGGCATTGCGCACTTGGAAGTGTCCATCGCAAGCAGCGGCCATATCAGTCGGGAGACGCCGCGCCGACACCGCGCGCCAATAAAACTTATCGCGTTTTTGTTCTTACCTCTCAGATACATCTCGACCACAACCTGAAGCCTCCGCCGCGACCCCTGTCACTGAGCAATAAGGTCTACAATCCGTTGTCCGAGGGTGCGCGTAAGGTTGTCATCATAATACCGAGGACAGCTGAGATGATCTAAATAGGCGGATTCAGTTTTATGAAGGTACTCGATTGCGGAATTTCCTCCGGGCGGAGCGTGACGCGGCCTGAGGGACGCGCGCTTACGCCTTTATAACGCCGCCACATGCGGAAAGGTAACATTTTTGTATACGGTGTATACATAACAATATATACCTAACAAGAAAAAGAAGAATGGTGGCGGACGACCACTCGTATGTGTTGGTTATGAGAGGTTGGATGTCAACACGGGATTGGCATCCGATTAGACTGACTGTTGACATTATGTTCTTTTTTTGACTCAACACTTGACTCTTTATTTTGATTACCACGACGTACGCACGATTATATTGAAAATGCTTGACGATCGAGTGCAAATTAACTTTGCTGAGTTTAATTGTGACGATTGAGTCTCTGGCGGCATCGGTTACATGGTAGCTGCTTCCATCACACAACAAATGTGTTGGTCCAATGCCGGTTACGTTTACGTCCCACTATGTAATAGGTGGTAAGCCTATTGCCATGCATCGGGCACATATCCAGACCCCGAACCACTACCAGAAATCTATTAGAACTTTTACCAGATTTTCTAGTAGAAAATTTTCTAAATAGAAAATTTTGTGGCGTTCGACCCAGGAATCGAACTCGGGACCTCTCGATCGGCAGTCGCACTTGCAACCAACACGACCAACGAGGCAGTCAATAATTATTAAATAAGTAGATAATTATTAAATCTATTTTATATATTATACTCATATATTACTTTTTGATATTTCAATCTTTACAGTGACATTAAAAGTCAGTTAAGTTAGAATTCTAACAGTACCCGATCATTCTAACAGTACAGGATCTTTCGATTAGCAGTCACACTTGCGACCACTCGAGCAACGAGATAATCACAATATAAATAATATTATATTATGTACGCCTTAAAATAAAATAACAGATGATGATTGTAAGCTATTTCAATAATGTTAGTGCTAGTTCCTAACTGACTAGGAAATGCGTACACACGAAAACAAAGACAAATGCACAGGTACGCACGCACGCACGAGATCGCACGAGACCGCACGAGACCTTACGAGACCGCACGAACGGTAACGACGTGTCACGTCATGTCACGACATGTATGTGTGAACACGAACAGGCGGATACGTGGAGTTCACTTCGTCAGTCGCAGGTAACAGGTGTAGATTGTTGTCAAAGATACATGTAAGACTGCCTCCGTAAATAAATGTATCGCGCACATTAACGAGACACGTGTTCATAGTAATATAATATTTTTCTCATCCACATATAAAGTTGCACGTTACCACTAAAGAAAAAATGGCAATGACGTGGTGTTGGTAGAGCAATAGCAAACTTGTATATACTCTGGTGCGAGGCTTCTTTCACCAGACATATTCAAATATATGACGAACGGATTTTAGCAGCGCAGACGATGGGAGAAGCCGTGCTCTGCGGTCCCCAACGCGCACCCCAGCGTGAGGGTTGTAGACAAACACTCCTCAGGGGAGGCCCGTGTGCAGTTGTGGACTTAGTCAGATGAATGTTGATGATGTGATGAATAAAGTTACGAGATTAGAAACAGAAGCGGCACTCCAGCAAAACGAGGCCAACGTACACGCGCCCCGACGTAAGCGGCGCAGGCCACGCGGGGTCAGGTCCCCGCGGAAGTGGCGCCGACTTCGCGCCGCTAATTGTTGTTCGCAACTCGTCGGCGCGCGCCGGCGAGGTGATATTTAACGTGCCCACATTTGAATGTAAATGCGCAAACTTCCAGCCCGACCGAGTTTTGACGGCTACCTACGCACGTA
Source organism: Mysoria ambigua (assembly GCA_018245875.1). Classification (NCBI taxonomy): domain Eukaryota; kingdom Metazoa; phylum Arthropoda; class Insecta; order Lepidoptera; family Hesperiidae; genus Mysoria; species Mysoria ambigua. The sequence continues at coordinate 12,952 of DWEI01001588.1, forward strand.
ATTTTCATTTGTCCGAGTTATAAATTTTCCTCGAACCGACATCACATTTAAATTTTAATCATCCGCTTCCTTCGCGCCGAAATTAGAATCACAATCGGCGTAACTTGGGCCGATCGGTGCCTACGGCCGGACGCGTGTAGTTTCGTTCGGCGGAGGTGGGGGCCTTAATGGCCATTGAAATTGAACAGAAACGTGAGTGGACAAATTGGAGCGGACCGGGTCAAGATAAGGGCGTCCACGAAGGAAAGGGAAATGTCCATAAACAACAGGCGACTCCGTCCCAATTAATAAAGCAGCCGACACTGAAGTAGCGCAATTAATTCTGCGCCTTCGGAGATTTTAATAGTTCACATAAATCAGCGCGAGCGGCCGGTGGGTTAATCGGCGTTTAATATGCCGGAGCGGCCTATCGCGCGCCCGACTATCTCCCAACAAATATATTGCGCGCCGCCGACAGATAGGGCACGATACGTGATTCGGAAGCGTCCTATTCGGACACATTTTTCCTTCATTACCCTTTGTAGTTCTCGCTGTTTGTTCTTAATATCGGCCCGACGTGGAACCGAATAAATTGTTCACTACACGTCGCGATAACTCGCTAAGCCGACGTATAACATCTTGTGTACTGAAAGTTTCCTTCATGTGACGTTGGCCGAACGCTTTATTTATTACGTCGTAAACAGAAACGGTTTCCCAGTGGCCGAGCTGCAAGAATATTCAATTATATTTAGAACACGGGCGAGTGTACGCAAATTCAATTGAAGCCAGACTTTAGTCCACGTTAAGTGGTTATATCCCCTTGAATAGTGGACAGGGCCGGGGTGGCCGCACAAGGTGCGAGATAGGAAGGGGTGCGACGCCTCGGGATATTGAATTTGCGGTGGTGGCGACTCTCAATTGTTATCTGCCGCGGCAAGGTCGGCGCTCAGGAGCCCTCGCCAGGTACCACAGCCCTTTCTTTTATGCTAGGGTTGACCACCCAACTATAACGGAATATTTAAGTTTCAATAATTCTCAATATTAAAATATTAGAACAAAAGACCTTTTGAAGAAAAACATACTGTAAGTTAATATTTGTATGTATTTTACTTCGAAATAAAAAAAATACACTGAGTGCAAGGACATACTCAATGTATCCTGCTTTTTCTATGATTGCCTTGTTGATCGTCTTGGTTTCAAACGGGACTGCTGGACTAGAAATCCTAGATTCAAATCCCAGGACGGGCACTTGGGTCTTTCTACATATTAATTATATATGGCAAATGGTCCGGTATATGGCAATAAGGACACCTCCATCGTGGGACGTAAACGTAACTGGTGAAACGTGGGAGTGTACTACACTTCTCTGCCCATCTTTTCGAGGACCACAGGCGTGACTCTGGGTTTATTACGTTTGTTGACTGTCTATACGAATGGTGAACAGATGATCTAATGGTCCTAGATTCAATTTTCGGGGTCGAACAATTTTGTTATTTTTCTAATTGGAGATTGCCAGTAGTAGCACGGAGTCAAATTGCGTTGAACGGCAACATCAGTGAAGCCCATTCGCTTGCTGCTTCCCACGTCGCCAGCCCTGAGCTCGGCCACAGAGGGCGGTCATTGGTCAATTTATTTCTTGCAGGCCGCTCGGCAGTTATCACGATTGAATTAAGCAGCCGCGCGCTGCCTCCGTGATTTAGGGACTCGGCCTTTGTTGACGCCTCTTAGCGTCACCGGACCCATAGCAAAAGACCTTTGAGCATTTTAAAAATATTGATACATACTTTGTTCTTATCGTTTCCAGGGCTGCTCCAATATAGGACATACCAAACATGCGGACGCTCTCGCCAAAACTGAGAAACGCTTGTTGGCTGACTTCACATTCCCTACAGAACGTCCGGTCGGACTGTCATGTCTTCAGATTTCTGCTTATACTTTTTATACATAATATTAAATATGACTTTAAAACAAAGCTTGAGGAGTATGTTAAATTGAAATACAAGGTAATAAACTAAGATAATGAGAACGTAATCCGACATGTATGAAATGTATTTTGTGTTTGTGTGTCATGAGTCAACGTATCTTGTGTATGTCTTAAATATTATTACAAAAATAAACAACTGTAATCAGGACGTTGAGCTTGACATAAATAAAAATAGTACTCCGGTCAAATGTTTCGTGTAGCATACAACTAAGAACAAAGCTAAGTGTTCCTGTCACTAAGCACTTGACGCACAACACTAAACATCTAGTACTACACTATGCTAGTGCTCTTATACTACTTTAATTTCATTGCAGGTCCCTAATAACCTCTCTGCCTCGCTTTGAGAATTCTAAATCGCCGGCTAAAGGGGAATCCGGAATTTTAACCGTGGGAAATGTCGGCTGCGGCCGGACTCGCTGCCCGCCGGTTTATTTAAGGTTAATTTCAATGAATTGATTCTACGGTCAGTTTTAGTTTGCGATGTTACCGAATGGGGTCGAGTTTATAGAAATGGAAGCGATATCCTCGTTACGTCGGTGTTCGATTGATTTGCTAATAGCGGTGATGGGATGTTATTATAATGAAGTTCCAGTGAAAGCAAATAAATTTGAGTCTCGTAAGCAGTGAAATTCAAATTTCACCCCTCGATTTACTTACTTTTGGAAATGTAGGACCAATTAAACACGCCCATATGGCAGAATAGTTTTATAGGGCTTTAATATAAGAAACCTTATTATTATTGTAATGGTTGCTTTATAATTGATTAGCATTAGTTCACAATTTCTGTTATTGCCAAAACATCCCTATGGCGGCTCGTGCGTAGCGCGTAGCGGATACGGCGCATCGGCTACGAGCCGAGCTACGAAGGCTGCTAATTGCGTTACAGTCGCCGATGAAAGGTGCTCTAACTTCTCCGCTGGAAACTTTTCACTTAACTTTGCCCAACTCCACAAGTCCGCTTGACCCTCGTCGCCGCCATTAAGAAAATTCATTTCATTGCTCACGTTATAACTGCTGTAAGTGTCGCTAAGTATTTTGCGAGGTGGCTGAGAAACTAGACCATCCGTAAAGTGAATAGTTTTGGAGTAACGATCTTAAGGAACATTACCTAATAAATTAAAGATGTGAAAAAATATTTATAATTAAAATTATTTTTTTCTGATGGAAGTAAACATAACCTGTTTACTTTCATTCATTGACACATTCAGATACCTTATGATGAAGTGTCGATTATCATTATCAGACTTAATGACATAGAAATTATAACAATAATACTCTAAAGGGCACATCAAGATGGTATCGTCATCTATCAAGAACGAATAAATTATTAGTTTTGCTTTCATAAACTGTCTAATAAATACTCTTCTTAGAAAAATTATCTTATATTTAG
>DWEI01001589.1:0-16304 GCA_018245875.1 Mysoria ambigua
CCCGGCTTATGCAAGCCATTGCCACACGGTGTATTGATTTATAAGCTCATGCCTAGCTGGGTGTACGTGGAACGCAGTTACTTCATCTGCGAGATTTGTACGCAAAATCGCCAGCTATTTGCACCTAATAAGGTATCTAGATAAACTATTAAATTAAATCTTCTCAGCAGACGTAAAGGCCTTACTGATGCTTCTATTTCACGTTTACTTGTTGTACTATATGACTTTTAAGAAGTTCAATTCCCGTTGACAGTTTCATTTATTTTCGCGTGGTAATGAACCGCTATATATTTTGTTTTATTTATAACACGTGTCTGCTTATAAATTAATAAAAATAAAGTCTTGATTATTTTTTTTTTAAATTATAAAACGTGTATTCACTTTTATACACAGTATACATATAATTAAAGCGTTAATTTGATTTATTGAGTATCGAACAAAAAGATTGAAATAATTTCTCTTGGTGCTCTTTCCTTACCCTATACTGAACCCGACAAGAACTTATATACATATGTATTATTACAAAATATCATACAAATAACGCAACATTAATATATCAAATAAATATATGGCAAAGATACTTTCCTAATACATTTTATAGTCTCATCAAGGTCACTTTGCGTAAAGGTCGCTGAGAAACAAGACTGGTCTGGTGATGATCGTAAAAGTGGATTTACTGAATTCCTCATTAATTTAACCTAATATATATATCTACATAACAAAAGAGGATTCACAAACAAGCCTTAGGATACGGCCTTTTGTAGAGTTCTGAATTAGAAAATTTTGTAGAGTTCGACTAGGGACTCGAAACCGGGGCCTCGCGATCCGCAGTCGCACGTACAACAAACACGACCAACGACGCAGTCAAATTCTTAGAATTTAAGTATTTTGTGTTAGTTTGTTATCCATTGCCATACTAAGTAGACTAACAAATTACACCACGGTGAAGCTGTTGTGTGCATTATGATTCATTGTGATATGAACTTGGCATACATTTGCAGAATTTTACCGGAAATTTTGTTTTGACTCCGTTATAAAAACTTCATAACCCGAATTTGATCAGATAAGATGACTTCATGTGATAATGAACTATGAAAAATCTTAGCTCTATTTATTTTGTTATTCAATAGATGTTCACAAATTCATAAAGGCTTTTTAAATATTAAGATATTTTTAATTATTTGACTTTTATACATTCGCTAATAATATAGTTTTTCACTTTTAGTATAATAATAAAAAGACCTATTTTTTTTTCTTTGATTCTAAATAATTCTTACACTACTAAAATTCCACGCTGTATAAATTCTTATAATTATTATTCTTAAATTTTTCATTACCATACCAGTGGACGTATACAAGGTTATATATGATCTCAATTTCATCTACGAATTTATTTACAAATTAATTATTAAGATTTCACAGTTTCAGAAAAACTATACAAATCGATTGAACGATCTAGAGTCGTAGGAACCGAGAACAAGTAAATGGATAGTTTCAGAACAATTACTCAAATTGATTGTTCTGATATTCAGGAAGCCAGGAGTTATAACTAGGCTAATTTATATCAATAATTATAATAACATAAGAATAATAATAACATAAGAATGTTTAAGTATGAAATTTCCTAAGAGATTTTATTTATCTGAAGAGAATTACATAGAAGTAGGTAGGTAGTAATTTCAAATAGGCACTGTTACCAATAAACATCTCTCGCTAATGTTATGAAACTAACATCCAATGAAACCACTACATAAATAATAAATGTCAATTGCTTCAGGTAGTATTTAGTTAAATAATACTCTACATCGACTTTCAATTTTGGCTGTGCTTAAAAAAAAACTTTCGATCGACCTCAACTAATAAATATAAGATTGATAGCATTGAGTCACGTTTAACTACCACCGATGCTTACACATATGAAATAGATTCTGATAAAAAAAACACGCTTCCAATTACTTTTAAAATATCTTTCGCTGATGAGGTGACGATAGATGAAAATTCAGTTCTGATCGGATTAGACATACGTGTTCATAGGGTACTGTACTTATTTCGCATCAAGCTATGTTCAGCAGCGTCGGATTCATGTAATATTTAATAATAAAAAGTTCTAAGATCTGTATGAAATTATTTGTGACGTCAAGTATCAAAGATACATGCAAATCGTGAGCAAATCACAATCTTTTAACAAGACCAGTTGGTATTTATGTAGACAAGTTTTAAAGGTGTTTTCCTCGTTCGACGGTGAAAGGAAATTTTATATTACGTATCAAACACCAATCGTTTATACCGCGCTCGCTCGGACCTTTGTAATCGCGTTAAATGTTGAAAGTCTTTACTAAATAACACGAGTGTGTGGTAATTAACAATTAGTCTCATTACTGAATGCAGTCTGCTTTATTGCTCAAAGACATATTGAGCTCATCCCGACACTGCTCGGTGTACAAACGGTGTTCACAGTAGGGTGTGTTTATACAGGTGTGAGAAAACGTCCGGTCTAAATAGCAGATTCGGACAGTCAACAGCTGGTTATTTATACGCGAATAGTTTGAAACACAACATCACGCTTATAATATCCGAAAAGGTTTAGAGAGAAATGTAGTACACTCCCACATTCCACCAGTTACGTTCACGTCCGACTTTGGAATAGGACGAGCTTTTAGCCTGTTAGAAAATCGGAATTTAAAAAATAGTTTATAATTTTGAATACGATAATTGTATATTTTACATACATACATACATATCTTCACGCCAGATCCCTTACGGGGTAAGCAGAGAGCACGGAAAATAAAATGTAATAACTTATTATTTAGAGAGAGGCGAGAGTAATAGAGCAAGAATGATCACCACCTAAGGATATGGGAGTTGAGGGCGAACCTTGAGATAAGTACAGTGCTGTAGTGAAATAGAGGTATACAGAGATGACATGACAAGAACGGAGTCAAGAGTATTAGTTGGCAAAATTTAGCAGTTGGAAAAATTATTGTTTCTAGCACTTATTAATAGTGCGTGCTATTTCCAGTTTAAACTTCAAAGTTGAAGTAAACAATTGATAAAGCTTTTCAAATTATTCCTCAACGGTTAAGGCCACAAGGTTACATTCATATGTATATACATATATGACTGATATTAAGTAAGACATCATTACTTGAGATTAGATACACATGTTTAAGGAACGTATTACAAATAATATTCAAGTTATTTTCCTACCTATAGTATAGTATAGTATAACTTAATAGTGTACCACTACGTAAATACTTATCATATTAACGTATGGAAAGGCTCATTCATAAAACGTTTACGCCTGACACCATTTCGACAACTAGTTAGTAACGCTAGTAGCCGTATAAAATAACATTTGAAAACATTTTCATCTAACGCTCGTATTTTTATGTACATATTTTACCATTTTTATATATAAATCGCTTGAAATTTTTGTGTATACGAAATGCAACAACCATTAAGTCGTAAAAGTTAGACGAAATAAGTTTATATAAAGTGCTATATAATCTCATGACTTAAATTAGAATTACATTTGTATATAATTTTTATATAACTGTTGTTATATTATGTTTTATGTATGTGCAGTTTCACTGTATAATGTTGCCTCGAAAAAAACATTGTTACAGTATGGCACGCGTTGCGCGCGTTGGTGTCTTTTGTATGAAGAGCTTTGACGTAAGGCTTTAATTTAAAACTTTATCCGATTCACGCGTTAACTTATAATTTCCACTTCAATACTAACGAAAGCATTTTAATCAAATATTTTGTAACTATTGAAAAAGCACTAGCATAAACTTTCATAAAAATTCCATGATGTCTGAGTACTAAAAATGCGGAAATATAAGTTAATATTCGATAGATAATAATAATAATAATAATATCAGAAATGCGGAAATATAAGTACATATTTAAATACCTCGATAAACAATATCTCACAGTCACGGTGTTTAATGCAACCAAAAAAATTCTAATGAGACCATGTCGCAATGTAGAGTCGTGATGTATCAGGCGGTCGGCATTTACAAAAAGCTTACCTTGACATGTCACGACATTCAGGACTATCACGAAGAAAACGCCCCATCCCAGGGCACGTGAACCTCCCATTTTGCGAGCACATCCGGGAAATCTCGGTTGTAGCATTTTCACTTACACTACCATACTAGTACTGTCAGGTAGAGTTTGAACACAACACAATTTTATGCACTGTACAGTTATATTACGAGTGTTTTTTGATTATTTATGCTGCATTTCGTTGTTTCCTCGCATGCGAAGTGAAAGGTAGATGTTATCGGTTCGGCGGTTGACGGCTAACTGAGAAGGTAACAGACGGTTCAGCGCGCACGCAGCGAACACTCGCTCGTCAGAGGCTCGCAACTGTTTATTGACCCACTACTTTTAATTATGTATTATAATAGGCCTCTTTGGGTTAAGAGTGAAATTTCGTGCGTTTTTGTCCCATACAGGTTGTGTATAATCTATAATATTGCGAGCTCAATATCCATGACGTAAACATAGTGGATGGAAATTGAATATATGTAATATTTAATAATGCCTAAAAAACAGAGATTCCCAAGATCGTTCAATATATCCACTTCTGTTACAAAAATGCACCTCATATCTCCCATTAATTGAATGAGTCAAAATAAAACGACCTCTTATATTACTGAGTATTTCATATAAATTAGTTTCATGTATTATATTAAAATATTTCTTATATTGTACATCATATAGTCGAAAAATAGGCTCTCCCTGTTTCGATATTGGAATGTGAACGTAACTGGTGAAATGTGGGGGCTTAGTACACTCCTCTACCTACCGCGTAAAGGATTACAGGCGTTATGTTGCAATAAAATCATCAAATCAAAACATATGAATTCAATAGTGTAATTATATAGTAACGCTGAATAAAAAAATATAATTATAAGTTATTATATGTATTAGTATTTATTATCCACCACTACACATAACATATCGTAATATTAATGAGACTAGTCTGATCAGAATACCGAAAATGTTCTACATCCCTGATCGGCAAGCCTGCTTCACTTTCAAACTCGGTCGCGGGCACACGGACACGTTGTAAGGGCTAGTTTTCACGAGTGCTTTTTAATGCTCACATAGCCACTAAAATGTCGCTAGCGCACAGGTTGCAATTTAAATAAAGTTATCGCTTATATTTAATTTTTTTTTTATTTATTTATTTATTTTTATTTTGATATTTAAAAATAAATCAATCCTGTTTATAAGTACAATTTATAATTCAACATATGTTGTAGTCATATTTAAGAGACAAAAATTAAATTAATATTATATTGACAGATGAGATGAATATTATTCGAATTTCACACACACTTATACAGCCTTGGCCTTCTATATATATTCATCACTTTTCTCATACACTTATGTGAAGTTTCCGCGAACGGAGTAATTAAATCAGTAAGCAGTATAATATGAATAAGTAGTAATCAATAACAAGATTTGTATATCTGCTTTATTCTTCTTTTAACTGACATGCTTCAATGGACTTTTAAATTCTTATAATTTTTATTGATTTATAAAATACTTGTTTCTGAAATATGAGACTTCAATAATTTTATCGTTAGTTACTTACATTTATATAATGTAATACGAAACATCACGCCTGTAACTCACCTAAGGCGTTGGCAGAGGAGCATAGTATATTTCCACGATGCACCTCTTACGTTTACGTCTCATAATTTAATAGAGGATTAAATTAATACCGTACATTGAGTACAAATCCGAGTCACAACTAGGAATTACGAATAAGAAAACTCCAATAATAGCCTAACTATGCATGGAACCCGAGAAATCTCGCTCAGCAGCACGCTGGTAACCACTCGACCAACGGGGCAGTCAATAACAGTTACCTACCCATTTCTAAGGTACTCATAAAACAAAATGTGTATATATTTCAAGCAAATGAAACCAACCGGACTGAGTTAATAAGGAAATTGTAGACACTCGCTAACTGCAGCTTTTGAGGTCAACGAACTATACGTAGTAAGCGCAGTTTAGTTTTATTGCAAAAGTGAGTTTTGTTTTTGAATCAGTGTCTACAAACATGTTGTGTTTAAAATAATTCCCATTGAACAACTTTATAGACGCATTCGCTAAACTTCGCGGCCTGTAATTTATAATAATAAAAAATGTCGAACTAGGCTGTTAACCATTTTTTTCTATCTCTAATATAGTTTTTTAATATACACTTATAACTTACAAGTACGTATATGTAGATTAAATGCTTTATTTACACTGTTATTAACCTACTGTATTTTCTATACTATTTAAATTGTACAATAAATATTATCATAAAAAAAGAAAGTAATAAAAAACACTACTTTATTATTTACACTTACGGTCTATCAATACATAGAAAAGCCGATGATTCCGTGCACATTTTAGCGTCCCTTGTATGACAGGAATGCACCACCGCGGAGCGCATCGAGCGACATTTCCGCGCTGTTCTGCGAAGAGCGCGGACTACAACCTATTTAGTTGTAGAAACTTTCTTCCGTGCCCTTTCCACCGTTCCCCTACCATGTGCCCACGGCCTAATGCTAAGAGGATAAAACATTGAACGCTACTATAATTAATGTTGTTCTGTCAGGTGTATGAAGTTAGCTAATCTATACTTGACAACATTCATTCGGAGAGGAGACCCTTATTTAAAAGGAGAAACGATAAAAATGTTCTGAAAAGGTAACATTAAAAAATTGTGCAGTCCGACATTACGCCGACAGCTATAACGTAAATTATGACCGAGATTAGGTTCGGTAAATACATATGCGTGTCGGATTACCGAGAGTTCCAGGTTCGATACCCGACCACACTGATATGCTGCAGAGCAGGTTAATAATTAATTTAGAAGTATATTTTCTGTCCCGTTTTTATAATAGTACGTAAATTCACGCCTGTAATCACCGAAGAAGTAGGCAGAGGAATGCAGAACACTTCCAAGTTTCATCAATTACGTTTACATCCCAGTATGGAATAGGTGATGAGCCTATTGCCATATACCGGGCGCATATCAATACTTCGAACCGCTACTGGAAAATCTAATTAGAAATATCAAAAATACCACCAACTTCGACAATCGCATCAATAATAAAGGTGAAGGTTATAATTTCGTAAATTCAGAAAACCCGAATAAAATTATAACTTGTTAATAAGACTAATAATGGATTTTTCTAACTTACAATTAGCACGTTTAGTAGTGGCTTGGAGTCTGGAAATGTGCCCGGTGCATGGCAATAGGCTCACCACCTATTCCATACTCAGACGTAAACGTAACTGCTGAAACGTGGGAGTGTACTGCACTCCTCTACCTACCTCTTCGGGGCTTACAGGCGTGTTGTTACGTTTAAGTTGTAACTTAAATGTACTTTACATTAATATCTGTCCTAAATGAAATTTAAAAAATAAACGATTTATTGGATAAATACATGTTTTATTTCTTTACTTATTCTTTATACAGACATTATATGTAGTATTTTGATAACCTGTAAATAGCATAGATCTCAGCAACGAAGGAATGCTTAGTGGAATATAAAATACACTTTAAGAGTTTCTCCTCATATACACATCGGGAACACAGTGTTCAGGTATGTTCAGCAAATGCGGGAGACAGCCGTCCAGCATTACAACGGGACATGAACTGACTCTTATTAAAAATCATAAAAAATAGCAGATGAGTCTTAATAAAAAAAACATAAAAAAATTGTACTCAGTAGTACTAAGAATATAATAGAAAGGTGTGAATTATATGAAAATATGTGTGAAAATTATAAACGTACATTATAAATAAAATAAAACAAGTTATAATTAACAAGTTATAATTGCTTGAAACATAATGTGAATGAAAAAAAAAATATGTTCAATGAAAACTAACTGAAATCGTACAAATTTTGTATTGCACCGATACTAAATCAGATAGGTACAGTTGAAGTTAAGAGTTTTCAGTGCTTTAACAATGATACAACAAGTGGGTGAACTTGTCGGTTAGGGTGTATTATACTAGTATTCAAGGCCATAATATCCAAGCAATACTATACTCAAGCGCAAACAACAAGCAATACAGGAACAGCCATCGACGCTTCCCTTCAGTAATTTATTGTATTTATGACTTGTTATTAATATCTCGTTAGTCGTGATACACGATATAAACATAATCGTAGTTATTTACTGTCATCATTATACTTGAATTGGACGGAAATAAATAACTTGTATAAAATCAATAAATAGACATACATCGCCAAGAAAATATTACGACGACAGAAGTAAATGTTAAAACGCGCGTTTTGCTTAAAATTATTTATAATATGCGTCCGCGAACAGACGTATTAAGGAGAAAAAGCGGGGTTGGGGGGCGGGGGGGGTGAATATCAATATACTAAAACACTCGTATCTTCCGCAGACTGCCAGCTAATGTAACTCTGTGCTAATGTCCATTTAGAATAAGGACTTAGAATTATTCGACATAATAGTTAATACGCACTAAGCGTCATAACAAGCGTTCTAGCTTCCCAGGCTGCATCTCGTTTAGCGTGAAGTAAGACTGTAGATAATCACAAACTTAGTACTTATAATAAAAATTAAAACAGAATTTCATAAATTTCAACGCAATTGTATTCGTAGCTTGGTGTTTTATTTATTTTTTATTATCGTTAACAAATGAATAAATTCACCAAAAATTAATGTACAACATGGTATACAGTGTGATTATGCTAATCGCACAATTATTGATTCAGTGCTGAATTCGAATCTAATGCCGCCAACTTAACAAAGCCGCTAACCACTGGACCAGAAGGTGGTTGTATAATAAGGATTGTTGATGATTTTTAACGATTCATTGTTAACGAAATCTGGCCTAATTTACATAAGCATTACTGTTCATTTCCAATGACGCTATCTAAATTTATTATAATAATCTCTATGTATATTTTAGGAACGATGTAATTTGTAGCAAAATAAACATTACCTTATGTAATATATAATAACAACACGCCTGCCATCCCCGAAGAGGTAAGCAGAAGAGTTTAGTACACTCTCAAGTTTCGCAAGTTACATTTACGTCTCATACGGGTACATATACAGACGTCGAGCTACGGTCCGGGTTTGAACCCAGATCGGAGCCCAGGCGGTCGCGCTTCGACACAACGTGGCACTCTATGACGAGGTTCTTATATAATATATAAAAAGACGTATCTTAAAAAAATTCAACATAACAGGGTACATTAAGATGAATGCACGCGAACAAGGAAGAACAGGAAGTTCGATTACATCCTGCGATAGTTCACTTTCACCCGCTTCACATGATTGTGGAAAGTTTTACAGAGCGGAAACTCAACTTGTTTTTAATGTTTTTCCGATGATTTTATACTTATATCTCGTAATTTTAGAATGTTTACTCTGTATAGTCTCACGTCAGGGCCTGAATGAGGTAGGCAGAGAGCATGGATTGCCAAATATCTCACCGTACAGACCTATCATGCTTCTTTGCATTGTATACGTACATATTTAAACGTAATTTCACGCCTGTAATCCGCGAAGGGGTAGGTTGGGGCATGTAGCACATTCCCATGATTCATCAGTTACGTTTACGTCCCACTATGTAATAGGTGGTGAGCCTATTGCCACACATCGGGCTGATATCCAGACTCCGAACTGTAATTTATTTTTAAGCAAGCCATAAGGAATTAGTGAATTAATGAAATGAACCATTTATCAGAATCAAAATCGCCATCAAAACTGTCAATGGTAAAAATCTTAGAATAATGTAAAAATGAATAATTGCAGTAAGCAGTTAGTTAAAATGATATAAAATGAGCTTATGACACTAGGTATTAAACCTGCGTAACCTTAATATATTTTTAACATAATTTATTTATAAATGTTTAATGAGACACAGCTACCTGTTTTATACAATCCTTTCATAATTTGTTAAAATACTTAATATGTAATAACACTGTGAATAATTTTAAAGAGCCATCTGTTAGAAATTCAAGAAAAAACAATTCTAGAACATATATTAGTTAATTGTAGTACCACTAGATGGCAATAAAAAAAAGAATATACCTACTAGTTCAGTACTAATCTAATCATAAGATAAATGACGCTGGCATACCGATAGGAAAATAAAATACCATATTTACACAATTATATAATTAAAAACAATACTCTCATTGTAACGTTATGTTCAATCACAATTTCTTAAATGTAGAAATGGAAAGAATACAATATAATAAATAATTTTAATTCACCGTTAAGCAACAGTTTTTTTTGCAATGAGAAAATTTTAATATTACCCACTTGAAAATGAGTTGACACGTTAGTTGTATCTTATAAGTAATATGATCGTTATTATACCATCGTTGTAGCGTCTAAAAATCAAACGAATTTGAACGCTGCGGGTCGGGTGCCGGGTGGCTCTAATGAGCTGTGAGCCTTAAAGTCAATAATTGAAGGGAATTATATTACGACAAATAAAGATAAACTGGCCATACCGCGTTTTTGCTTAAGTAAGGTGTCTCATTCATTTATGGGGAACTGTATTCGCTTCTACAACAAAATACCAAAAAAGTTATTAATCTTTGTCATAAAAAGTTTTACTCTACTATTAAAACAACTCTTTTTAAAAGAAAGCGTATTACAAAATAAATGATTACTTAAATGATAAATATGCTTGGTGTCATGTAACTCCAGCCCCTCAATAACTTAGCTCATATTTTAAAATTATAAGTATGTACTTATTTTAAAAGATGCATATGCATAGGTACCAATGGAGTTTCTTTCGCCGTTTCTTCTCCATAGCGATGCATTTTCCGAAGCAGTAGTAGTTTCATTTTGACGTACAAAAAGTGTTCTTAGGCACCAATTGAAGTTGAATTTGAATTTTGAATTTGAAATTAGTTCTAACATTACCATTTGGAAGTTGCATCTCCATAAATTACACCAATCGGCTGTTTACATGTACAGCGCCATCTATCCGTAACTAAATGAACAATTACTCATCTGAAATATATTTATTAGGTATGTAGCCAATCACTAGATGGTAGAAGCAGACATGCTTTAAATTAGTCTTATAGACAAATACCTTTAGTATCCCAATGCTAATTTCGTAGTAGTTACAACACTACTACTACAACTGAATTAATTTAGAAATGCGCTAGGTTGCTCAAATAATATTTAAGTACCAGTTTTAAACGTAAAATAATAATTATACAAGAATTTAGTTTCGCTTTTAGTTCATCAATGTGATTACATGACATTACATTCAAAATTATTTCACTACCTTGTGATATTTACAGGTTTGATTTTAGATGTAAAAAAAATGGATTACATATTTATTTATAATAAATAATCTAATAAATATATCTCAGGAATTACAATTAGTCATTTTATTAATTTTATTATTAGATGTTTATACTAATACATATTGGTGAAAACAAATGTTTCAACAAAATGTTGGCAGATGGCGCTACTAGTATATTCCACCGATTGAATGAACCACAGTTGTAAATCTATAAACAAGATGTAGGAGAAATGATGTACGGACAATATTCAATACAAAAGTACCATTTAATACGGTCAGTAGAACAAGTTTACGGTCTTCTCGGGACAGGATAATCACTACTTTTCTATCTACTGTAATGGAATTGATACAAAAATATTAGTAGGTACCCATGTCCATCTGGAAAATACGCTTACCTGTCGACGGGTACAGTCATCTGATCCTAAGTAGGCAGAGCCTATGTATTGCTAATTGAACATTTGAATGTTGTCATCACTAAAAATGCATATTACATTTGCAGGGTTCTAAATGCATAAAACAGCACAAACTATTATATTTGTCATACAAACTAAGGTATGGGGAGGGAATCAAACCCACGACTTCAGCCTTAGCAATCGCCTACAACTGGACCAACAGCCCCGACAAACGTAAATTACATCTCTCAAAGAATTTTATGTTATTAAACCAACCACCACAAATTATATTTTACGTGAATTACACCTGAAAGAAACGATGTTATCGCATCCTCATGATTATACATCGATTATTGAGATGTAATTTATAATGTACCAAATAATCGTGTAACCGTCGCGTCGTAATTTATGTATCAACTGAAACATTGTAAGCGGGTTGTATTTTAACAACAAAATAGCGTGTAGTCCGGCGATATTGCTCGCATGAAATTCGATTGGACACGGCCAATCGTTACCTACGGTGTAAATCTGTTTTTTTATTTTATTTTGTATAATATCGGACGGTTCCGTAACTTATACCGGAGAACATTAATTACATTACGTGATTTATTATATTTTATGACAGACCTAGAAAAGTACATCGTATGTTCATTGTTGATGTCGCTACTTAATGTACTAAACAAAACATTTTAATTTGATATCATTTATCCGAAACAGTTCACAAAATGGCCAGTGATATGTGGCGGGAAAAAGTTCTGAAGAAACATTTTTAACCACAGGTAGTGAGACAGCTTGGTAACAAGTAAAAATAACTGTATACTGTATGAAAAAAAAAATTTACTTTTAATCCTCAAACTGCCGGCGTAAAGTATGAGTTACAGTAATATGAGTAAAATGTCTGTTCGGGACTGTCCCGTAGTAACCGAGGCGGATGGAGCTCTTAGTTACAAATATCGAATCTCGAGAGATAATAATTTACAATTGGCGGAGCAATTTTTGTACTTGGGAACGGTAATTTTTCATTGATACGTATTCTTATCGGCAATACACGTTTGGCTTTACATTCAACTGCTATATTTTTTACAGAACGTAAGTAGGAATTATTACTAATTTTGGAGGATACTATTATTTTCTTCTTTTGTAACATTTAACTGGGTAATCACGGTATAGTGTAGCCTAAGGGGCAGCTTACAAAGCTGGCCGGAAACGCGCAGTAGCGTAGACGATGCGAAGAGTCTGGCTTTGCGAAACCCAATCGCCAGGGCCTATTTCCACCGGTAAACTTAGGCTGATATCGCTGTTCAGGAAATAGTCATGGGGACAGACATAAATTTTGTGGGGTAACAATGTGAAGATATTATAACCAAATACAAATATGTTCATAAGGATATTATAACCACATATTCTACTCGTGAAATGCCTTGCACCCCTCTATTACTACGAATCCACACGTTTCAGTTTTTTCAGTTCTTGAGAACCTACCTACCTACTACGATCAAAAATTGACAGACATCAATTTTCATCTAATGTTCTAGGGGGCATTCATATTAAGTGCATTTTCCAACTACAGAAATAGGAGAAATTCACCTGAATCAAATTACAACGCTCTATCATTAGCTCATTGTATTGAAACCACCTGAGGCTTTAAAATTAAAAATGTACTACGCCTGTCTACCACACCCCCCAATCGGTAATACAACGCAAGCTAATGGACGCAGGCGAGCTTGTATTATGCTATAGTATTCGAATTACAAGCACATAAAACTGAAAGTGGAGGTAGTGCGCCGTTACACACACATGCAAAGCGTCGGTGTGTGCGTGCGCCCGGCTACCTGACGAGCGACGCCGTGATCAACGGAGCGGCTGGCTTACACGCCTACGATTATTGGCGTGTTGTTTATTTATTTTTCTATTTTTTTATTATTATTGACATATTGCGGATTTGAGAATTGAGATTTTCTCACAGCCCAAGTGAGAATAAAGTTTCGGGGTGCTGCATTATCTAAATTAATAAATATGTATTTATTCTATTTTTAACATTATAAATTTATTAACTTTTCATAATATGCAACGGATTGCTAGGTATGGATCCAATTCTATTTGGAACTCCTGTGTTCATTAAAAAAGTATTCTGCCGGGACTATGTTGCCCTCGGTGGGAGATCATAATAATAGATTTTTCCTAGGTAAGCGTGTTCAATCTTAGGATGTATCTGCGCTTTCCATCAGACGGTATAGTTGCTAAACGCTAGTCTGTTATGTAATAAAATAAAAATTATTACAAAGATTCACAGATTACTCCGAAAGTAATTGACCAAGTCGCAAATGATGTATGTTTTCAGTCTGCTTCGTTTGTCGTGTTGATTTCAAGCACAACTACCGGTCAAGAGGTTCTGGGTTCGAATACCAGCTGTTGGATTAAAACTGCCTATATCATGATTATTGTCGGTTCAGTACACTTTAATAGTAAAATTATTATGTTTGTACATTCCGATAGCCTCAGTTACGACGGTCGAACAAATCGAGACGGTGTAAGCGGCCTAAGTGTAAGTTGACAGTGATTTTATTAGCCACGCGGCGCTCGAGGCGACTAGAATTACGAACGCTTATCGTTGCAAGACACGAATCGACGAAGAATATTCATTATAACATACGATGTTTATAAATCACAATCTCAACAGGAAATGATTTCAATAAGAGTAAAATATTCAGTGAATGGACGATGTCCGGAGTTCTAATATTTATAAAGAATAATTACAAGTAATACTAGAGGTTTTAATATAAATCGTATTCATGGCCCGTAGATTAGAATATCGTAAATGGCATACTTGCTACGTTTAAGTTGCTCGTGTCTAGTGTAACTTGTGTGATATACCTCTTTATTCAAACATATTATATGATTCATAGTTATCAATCGATTATAGCAATTATTAAGCATTTCATTATCATCGATTTGTCTTAATCCACTACTCAATGTAGGTCTTTGCTAAGAGGTTTTTGTACATAATCCCCACGCTGGGCATCCGGGTTGGGGATCGCAGGGTACCGCTTATCGGGCCGCTTATGTGCTAGGGCCTTTAGCGGTGCCTAGGCCGGCCGGATTTAGTCGTCTGTTACGACTCCCTGATAGCCCGGAATGAGATAGAATCAGGTATTCTTTCTCCGCCCTGACATGGATAATTATTGATTTAGGACTGTAATAAAACGATTTTCGTTTATGAAACATAATAAGTTTAAATTAAAATATATAAAAGAAATATATAGTTTCACATATGCACGGAAACCAGTCATTTTTAATATCATTCATCAAATTAAAAATAAAAGTTCATTAACGACAGTTTATTTATTCATTTGTATGAATCTTATTAGATTCTGAGCAGACAGGTTCTTGGACAAAAATTATTTTTGCTACCTACAATTTTTAAATGCATTGCGTATTTAAACACTTTTTTAGACTTATTAAATGTCCAATTCTTATTTTTAAATACTGTCCTAATAGATAAATGTATAAGCAGAATAATTATTATATACATATTAATGGCTTTTTATCAAATTAGTAAAACATCTCTATAGGGATAATAATTAATTCATAGATTACCCAAAATAATCATATAATATACAACACATCTGATGTTCTGATGCCGTTATAACAATGTTCCGTATGATATGACACGGCACAAGCAATTGGTAGATTTCATGAGAGTTTTCATCGTTTAGAATTTTAGATATTAAATAGAACTTCGAAATACAGATTAACCATTAGTCCCTATCTACCACCTCGCATTATATCTATGGGGTGAAATATTTTGAATGACTCCAGCATGTCTAGTTTAGACGCGCGCCCAGCGTTGGGACATGAAAAGGCTACAACAGAATGCCAGAACAGCAAACAAATTGTAAGATTACGACAACAGATACCTCACTCGCTTAGAATAATTCGGTGTAGCGTGATATAGAAAGAGATAGATAGATGTACACATTTAGTTGCCCCTTTTTGTCAGTTCTCATAAAATTTATTCGCACAACTACGTTGTGTTTTCGATTCGCATGGTTAAAAAACATACTGGATTGTTGTACTAATTGACAATTCTCGGTTTGTATCACAATTGAAACGTTACATTTGAATTTTTGTTATAATGATTCTTATTGTTAATATTTATCCACGTAGGTTTCAGTTTGTTTTCAGCCTCTAAGTAACGTAGCTTATTTCAGAATGTTACTATTGAAAACATTATTCTTGGAGTTATTGTCTCTCCTTTCGTTATGCTTTCTGAGGCTCATACTATCCAATGTATATAGCATGTACGATGGGAGATACAATTATTAGATATTGTGAACAGAAAAACAGTTTCGCTATTTGAGTTCCAATATTTCGACCCTCTTCATCATGTTATCTTTCTTTGTCAATCTTTTATATGAAGCTTCATAGAATATTAAATCTAATATTATTTAATATTGTAAAAAAACGTAACTTCACGTCTGGAACCCCCGAAGAGGTATGCAGAGGAATGCAGAACAGTCCCACGTTTCACCGGTTACGTTTACGTCCCACTATGTAATAGGTGGTGAGCCTATTGCCAT
>DWEI01001590.1:0-16304 GCA_018245875.1 Mysoria ambigua
GTAACCGGTGAATCGTGGGAATGTTCTGCATTCCTCTGCCTACCCCTTCGGGGATTACAGGCGTGAAGTTACGTTCTTAATAACCAATTATTATTTACGTATCGTCAGACTAATTTTTTTACAGAGTAGGCACATAAGTTACGAGACTTATTTGAAATAATAAAACATTTTTTTTAATAAATGTCTGGCGTATCTAATATCTCTACTTTGTTTACAATTTATCTTTTAACAATTTTTCTTATAGTATTAACGAAAATCTAAATATACGCATAACAATTTTTCTTACAGTATTAACAAAAATCTAAATATCTAAATGAACTCTCTGTAAGTAGTAAATAATTGAGTCCATTAATTTGGTAATCAAATTAAGAAAGATATGAAGCATCATATTGAGGGAGAAATCGAAATACTTTGGATCATCCTTAACAGACTGCCAATACCTTGCCCATAGGATCTCTATAAGAACGCATGTTGATTATATTGCACAATGAGCAATCCTCATTAATCTTGACCGGATGTAAAAACCTTGTTCTACTTGCCAAGTACTTTGTCTCTACCTAGACAAAACATCACCTACACAATCAACAATGCAATTATTCGACACAAAACCAATGTAAAGTTCAGAGGCAACACTAAAACATCCAAGTGCAAGCAAATTGAATCTTAACTAAATCAGCACCGCTAACAAACCTAGTGGCCGCATCGTGCATTTATACGCGTCTTATCCTACAAGCAACGTTGTTCAATATAAATTAGTCACGCACGTAATCTCTATTCAAGCGCAATAGAGTCGAATATAGAGTGACGCTGAACAGAGTGCACCACGTACTACGTGTAGGGACTTGAGCTGTAGTAATTTATGCGGTTCTGGCACTTCGGTGCAGCTAATACGGATTGCATTCGCTCGCGTCCTTGCGCCGTGTGTAGATAGTTGTCGGGATCAGTGAGTGTATTTGGGGTCTGTGTTCGTATACTAATGTGTGCACTGAATTAGTGCTTACTTCAAGCGCTTGCGGCTGAAATGTGCTAAATCCGGGTTAACTTGGCTAATTGAGTGGAAAAGCGGTGATTAATTAAGTGGGCTTACAAGCAGATCTTAATCATATTGTACAAGAAATTGTAACGTTCAATAAGTAGCAAATTAAAATGTTTTTACTCTACTATATGAGAGTCAGAAATTTTAGAATGCTTTTTTTTATTTAAGCTTTCTTATTCTTAACCTTTGGTTACTATTGTATTTATTATATTTACTGTTGATTTTATTAAAGCTCTCAACATGTATTTGTCACATACTCAAATACATTGGTTTAAAAATTAGCATAACTTAAAAAACTCCTCAACATCATCTGGGTTGACTGATAGAAAGTTATTGGAAATTGTAATTTAGTGAATTATACAATGCACACAAAGTACGTTTAGAAACGCATTACTAATTCTGAACAACTGAATAAATCGAACGACATTTTGAACAATTTGTACAGGGATCTTGCTACAATTGTAGCAATCACATAGCTACGAGTGTAGCTAATGTGTCAAATCAAGTAAATTGCACGAAGGCTTAGTCGCGAGCCACCCGGTACGTTTGGATACGGCAGGAGAATTATTTATCTTGAACAGAATATTTTACAATTGAATGTTTATTTATTTAGAAAACCCACGTGAAACGAAACGTGAAATTAAACTTCTGAATATATGTAGAAAACGAACACAAAAAATTGCATAGATAGCCATTATTTTTAACCAGTATTAAGCTAGTAAATAAGAAGGAGTGTGGGTTGTGTTAATATTCTAGAGAGGGCTGTATGCAACAGTGGACATCCGTGAGCAGATATGACGATAATAAAGCAGATAAATTAGCAGAAAATTGACATGTTGACTAAGCAGGAATAAAAAGAAAACCAAACTTCTCTTATATTAATGAACGAGAAAGTTAAAAAGCATGGCAAGCCAATACATTACCGTGAAGACACAGTGTGCTAATATATCATCATCATCGTCATCATCAGCCTATCTCATTCCACTGCTGGACATAGGCTTCCCCCAAACAGCGCCATTGCTAATATATTTAAATGTATCTATTATTTTTAGTTACGCAATATTTAAAATAATCATCCACAACAACATGTTCTGCCATTTCTACAGACTATAAGAGTATATGCAAGACATTATGACAATGTTATGCTACAAATGAGAAGCAATCACGTAGCGCTACGAAGCGCTCGTAACGTAACAAATCAAGTGAGCACGTAGACGACGTAGCGCGTCAGCTGCGCTAACTTCGTTAGCTGTCCGTTTGGCGAACGAGTTAAGGTTGTATCGTAGGCTTTTGGTCGTTAAAGCGATACATAGGTGGTTCTACGACGCACCTACGCTCTATTACGTAGAACAATCTACGGATAACACATGTGACGTCTTATTCTGATGATTATATAAACGCATTTAGCATATAATTAGTAAAAATGTTATATGATATATATTTCTGTCCATGAAAAATGATATGCCTACGTATTTATAAATTGATGTAAACTTCAAGGACAAAATAAAAGCTTGAGATTCGGTTAACAAAAAAAAAGCACATTAAATATATGAAGTAATGTTTTTTATAAATGTGTTGCAAGAAACTTGTTAGGTAAAAGCCAAATTGACAGATTACCTAATAACTTAGAACACAAAAGTCTACTTAGTGGCTGTTAAAATGAGTTCACAAGAGAATCAGACTTGAACGATCATGGTACAGTTTAAATTACACGTATAAAATACAAACATCGGAAAAAAAATTCCAAATTTTTTTTTCATAAAGTCAAAAATTATCATTTTTGTTATTAATAATTGAGCAGTAATACATGATTGTATTATGTAATAGGTTAATAAAAGTATGCATTTTTTATGAGAGCTCATAAAAAAGGTCGCGGCGGAGTTTATGTAGGACTTTGACTAAGTCAGAAACTAGCCGGTTTATTTCGAAACAATAAACGCCAATAAATCGATATAGAATTCAAACATTTATTTATGAAAAGTTGCAAACTACAAAAAAAACATTCGTAAGAAACTCATGAAAATCGCTGTAACAGGTATTTCGTATTCTGCACTAAAATCGGCAATATTCAACGCACGATCATCGGCTAATACGATAAAACTGACACAATGGCGCCTCGACTCTACGTACATGAATTCTATGAACTCAATTAGTATTGTACTGTCGCGTGAATGTTAAGCGATTTGAATTCATACTGACGGTATCCTTAGCGATATATGTACATATGTATATTATATTTTGCCATACGACATATCCGTGGAAGGTATCGAAATGATAATTATTACATATTAGTGTTCCTTGTGATTGAAACACAGCCTTCTCCATATATGTGTAAAATCACGAAACTCAGATTATTTTTGGGCTATTGATTGTAATCACCGCACCTGTTAAAAGTGTGTTTTAAGTTTAAATACCACTTGCTGTTACGGTGAAGGACAAAATCCTGAGCAAACCTGCACACCTAGAGTCCTCAACAAAAAATGTTCTCTACGGTGTGTGAGGTCTACCAACCCGCACTTGGCCAGCGTGGCAGACTACAGCTTAAACCTCTCATTCTGAGAGGAGACCCGTGTTTCAAAGGTGAAAAGATAGAAGAGTCGATATCGTTACGAAACTGGTTATAAATATCATGGTATAATACGATACTTTTTTATGACATTTATGATATTGATAATTTTTGTATGAGAAAAAAATAAGTGTATTTTTAAGACAATTTATCCTCAACAGCGCCAGAGAGTTTAAAGAATCTAAAACCACATAAGCTTTAATTTCATTGGTGAAAACGTACCGCATGAGAAAATCATGCGCGTTGTATGTTTACCTTCATTTACCTGTTTCGATGTTCTCTTGTTAATTCCCTAACAATTCAATTTACATTTATTAGTGTTATTTTATCAATATATTAGTCCAACATGAACCAAATGAAACAAAATTAATCATTCTTGTAACGTGACGTGATGTCACGCCTGTAATCCCCGAAAAGGTAAACAGAGGAATGAACATTCCCTGTATTATTATTATGATTATTAGGTAAAATGTAGAACTAGTATCTAATACACTATACCGAAACTACTAAATTCAGACCACATTGTGCTCCATCAATGGTGCGCATGAATCAAGCGGATTGAATAGGCACGTAGCATGTTAGTCTATCGCACTGCTCAACCCGCTATCGGGTAACAGGTCATCATAAGGGTAAATGCTTTATATAAGGGTAAATACCTTTTCTACAACCTCTGTTTGTATTAGTTATATAGTACTTAAGAAGATTGCTATTTATATTGGCACATCGGGGACCTAAAAGTTTCGAAACCGCGTAAATAATAAGCGTGATAAATATAGAAACACATCATGTCTGTAAAGATTGACATATTTGTTTTCCGGTGCACTCTGCTTATCCTGATAGGGGATTGGCGCAATGAGAGAATTTTGAATAATAAAAATATATGATTTTTTGCCGATAAGAATTGCAAAACGTTTCACTCTTACAGATGTAGCAAGCTGTGATGTTTGTTGTTAGTATTAGAATAATAAATAATTAAATAAATAAATAAAACTACGGTGTTAAGCGTTCAATCTTAGTCCTTAGAAATAGTAACCAGGCAAATGGCACCGATTGCCAAGAGTGGATATCCAATAGCTGATCGCTGGTTAGGAATTACTGAAAGAATGATATTGGATACAAGCAGGGGTTGCGATGATCACTAATCATCAAAATATAATAGAGGGTAGTCGCTACTTATAATCATAACATCTTAACATTACGCCTGTTCCTCGAAGAGGTAGACAGAGGGATGTAATACACTTCTACGTTTCATCCGTAACGCTTACATGTAGTAAACGCCTAAAACAAAAAAAAACTCATATATTTCAGATTTACTTATTATTATTTCATAGCATCTTGACACGTGCCATTTACAGACAAAGATTTGGGTTCAGCTCCAATTTGCACGGAACTTCATCTAATTTGACAGGCGATTGAACTGTTCCGAGTGGTTCGCTAATATAAACGGAAATAAGTTTATGTAAAATCATTATATTTTTACAAAAATAACAAAGACTGGACAGGGTTAGACTGTAAATAAAATTATTTTCTCAATACTGACGTTCAGCATTTAACATGTGACTAAGTTATTAAAATGTAATCTAATATTTATAAAATTAAATTACTTTGACAATGTAACAAATTTATTCCTAATCGCTTTAACAATGGCACTATGACTTCAATGTGAGCGTTACACAAACTTAGTAACAGCGCGTAGCACTTCATTCGCTACGCTAATGAAGTACGCGTAGGCGGATTTGCTACAACTCCGCTACGAATGTCAAGTGCCGTTTGATCTGCGTCAATACGTACATTCAACATAATTTTTTACAAGTCGCAGCGCCACATAAAAGTTAAATTCAATTATTTCACGAAATTTGTAGCGACTTGAATCTATGTTTCTATATTTTCTATGACTTTTCGACAATAATAATATTTCATCTACTTCCTAAGCTATTATGCTTTTGCTCTATATTAATTATTTCAATATCTATAATTATTTATTCAATCAATCAATCAATCAATCATCAGCGTATAGCTATCCACTGCTGAACATAGGCGAACGTTTTGACGGGCGTACAATAACAATACAATAACAGTACAGTACAAAAACGACTACAATAACAAGCAAAATCAAAAGTGGATAACGATCAAATGAATACAACACTTACGACTCTAGCTTAGTACAAAAGTGAAGCGAATGTAAATTAAGTTAATTTGTAACAAGTCGAAACAAGACGTCGAGGGGCTGATCGGAGCGCTGGAATACATTTGTTAGAGAGTCGTCGAGCACGTACTCAGTAGAAAGTTAGCCAGTTCGATTAAACTGTAACGTGTCTAAATAAGTTACATGTGTTTTCACATTCATTGTGTGTGATCAATACTAATACTGGTACTCTGATATACAAAGATATACACAGGATTCTGTACATATATCTGTAGATGTCAATATATCTATTGATGTATATTTATAGATATAATCTCAGGTATATACAGTAAAAGCACACAAAAATACAAATTATAGACTATATATAGACCGAATTGCGCACGCACACTTACAAAAACATTTAAGCGCAAACACACTTCGCTCAACAGGGATGTAACTATGTTCCGATGTGTGTGTGTGTAGATGATTTTTTATACGTATAAGTTTTTACAGGTGTATTATAAATAATGTACGTTTATGTGAGGTAACAAATAAAGTTAATCACCTCTAAACAGCAATTGCCTTAACGCCTACAAAAACTATGAAGTCCAAAATTATTGCTCCACATAATGTATAACTCTTCAGACTTACCTACCAATTACTAATGCAATTTTTCTTAGCGACTTTATAGCACTTTCAATTGCATTAAAGATATTAATAAGTTTTGATTTTAGAGCAAAGGCATTTGCAACTGGAAGCGATAAAGGCGAAATTATCTTAAACGGTGTAGTTAACTTCTACAATCTGACTTGCTACCAACTCGGGAATACGTCTTTATGTGGCAACATTATGCTAATTCCCCTGAAGTTTCAGTAGTGGAGGTGATCGTGAAAGTTTGTGCATTGAATTAACAAACGATCCAATAATTGAAACGAGTAACGATTTTTACGAGATAGCATTTGTTTGGGAGACAGTTTTTTATATATATTTTATGAGTATTGAATAATTACACTTATTGTTGTTAGTGGATAATTTACAGTAGAGTTTCATTATTATATAGTCGCGTTACATCTTTTGCAGAAACAATGAGTATCGAGTGCGGAATATTTCTTTCCATTATTATCGTTTTCAATGTTCTCATTCTAAGCTAACATACTTATACTGTAAATTGGTAAACTGACTCGATGATAAAATGAAATATTTATGGCCTAAAAAGAAATTCTATATTCGTGTTAAAACCAACACATTATTAAAATGTAATTTTCCTCGACACGAAAACCTTTTTTATTCGCCTGTAAGGATTTTTCAGTTTTGTTTCATTTTTATTTGTTTACTGTCTTTTTCATGCCACACGACCCGTGGGATCACATTTCGTAATTGTTGATGTTCAAAAAGAGAACGTAAACTCCGAATATTTTTTCAACCGTAATAATTAACTTGTTCTAATAATGGGATATTTGTTAGGTGTCTACTGATATAAAGTTTAACTGGTGAAACGTGGAAGTGTTCTAAATTCCTCTGCCTACCTCTTCGGGGATTACAGGCGTGAAGTTACGGTACGATGATATAAAGGACCAACATTTCTGTCAACCCTTGAACCATTCTACTGCAGGACATGGGTATACTCTCGAAATGATACAATTAAGACCATAGTCTGACACGCTGGCCAAATGAGGGTTGGCAGACTGCGCACGATTTACACATCGCTAAGATCTAAAGCGAGCAGATGTCGAGAAGAACCTGGAACTTAATATATTATAGATACAAATTATTATAAATAATTATCTTGGGCTATCTCTACACACGGCCATCTCATCTTCAGCTAATCGATTCGTGTGCTACGCTAACCAGAAAGATGTGTACATAATAGATACACATATTACTTAAATGAAATAATACCCAGGCGTGAAACATCGAGAGTAAATAAAGACAATTTGCACCGTGAAACGTTGATAAGTACGACCCAAGTCGGGAGCACTTAACCTGACTTGGCCGTTAATTACAACGGAACTTTGGCCATTTGCGATCTCGCCCGGTCTCGAATGGAATCCGCCAAGTTTCCGCGCGCCGCTGGAATGCCTCGCGCCGAAAATTCCACGACGCACCATTTAATCCCCACCATAAAACAGGCGCTTATTGAAATTCAAATTAAATTCCGCCAACTATATACTTATATGGAACTTTATTTACAAATTTCATTGGTAATTTGCTTTTTGTTATGCGTTAATTGACAAGTTCTTGGTACATCGTTGTTTTAATATTTTAATATTCAAGTGGTAGGCACTTAGCTCGCAGTTCTTCAGCCATCATATTGTTCGCCACGGACCCGTGTATGTGGTATGTGATACACTGTGGAACACGAGTCAGTCTCAGAATCAGAGAGGTTAAATTATTAATAAATTAATAATAAAGTATAAATTCAGTATTTAACACCGGCCCTATGTCATCTTATTATGAAAATTTTGAACCACTATAAGTATGAACCTTATAACTTAACCAGTATGAACCTTATATTAACCAGTACCTTAACTCACCTTTCAATGTTTTCCTTTAACTTTAGAACAATTTATATTTTATTTTAATTATATCGTCATCATTACCAGTACCTCATATCAATATCAGTATATACATCATTATTCTAACATCATCATCATCACGACCTCTTTTTACCCTTCCATTAACAGACACACCCACTTAACTCCCTAGTCTGATATACATAGCTATAGAATTATGAAATCGTCGCATAACAATACTTCTCGAAAGGTCAATTCAATTTTAGAACATGTGACTATGAGCAACGGTACTCAGTCACAAAAAGCGAAATACACAATTTGCTATTGTTAGACGGCGCTCTGCCGAGTGGCGGCGGGACGAGGGCGGAATTAAAAAGTTGACGACGCCGAATGAATTCCACTGAACTTCAACGGAACAGAGTCCAGAGCGGAGCGCGCGCGGTTCATCATGCAGTTAACTTGTTCCGACCGATTCCGTAGCTCAACTTTAACGCGTAACACCAATGTAACGTATTCCGGAACACGTCCTATTGAACATTTCCGCCGACTGCACTTCATTGGGTTACCACTTTCATTCGACACTTTTGCTATTGGTTAAATTACTTTATAACGTAATTTACATTGCACTCGTACATCGTACATATATGTGCAAAAGTAACAGACATACTCCATCTGTTTGTGATTTATGTCCCAGCATTGGGCAAAGTTGTTTCCCACAATAAGAGAAGCTATGGAGTGTACTGGCAGCATCGCCACATAGTACCAAATGAGCAGATTGTAGCGCACTCTTAATAAACTTCTGAGATTAACATCAACGTCGTCCATTTACTTTGGTAACTCTTCAGACTATGGTGGGACAGAGAGGAACAAAGAGACAGGGAGAGAGTAAGTCAGTGAGTGAGTGAGTAATTGAGCCAGTGAGTTTAGGAATATGCTTGCGTGTAACTGCTATCCCACCTAATGGAGAGGATGGAGATGCAGCTTATATTGTGGCCCGCTTTTCTAGATAGTACCTATTCACTCTTAATTTGAATAATTTCAGGTTGTACGAATCGGGAAAATTAGAAGCCGGCAGAAAATTCTGTTTTTTCGCAGTTTGTAGCAGAAACGATTTAAAAAAACCTTTTCGTTTTGTGCAGAAAGCTGTCTATAATATGTGGATTAATAATTAAATAAAAACGTAACATCACGCATGTAATCTCCGAAGAGGCACATTCTGTTATGGTAACCAGACGGCTGATAAACTAGATACATGCATAATAACGGACAGCTAATCAGTACAGACAGGATAGCTAGACAGTTTTTATAAACAATGTAAGGTATAAATAAAGAGGGAAATATTAAAATATAACACATAAATGAAGTAACGAACACGCCCAAACTTTATTAATAACACGCACAAGAGTGTACCTGCACTAGCGGGGCGCTCAAACACCTATAAAAACTTGTGTCTCAGCTCGTCCACTTAGCGGCCTGTCGTGCGCGCAACGAGGGCGCCGCCCGCCTCCGTCTTAGCGGGGTACTCTTTACGATGCCACTGTCATGTTTTGCTGTAATAACTGGTCGCCCGCAAAATATTCTTAAATTTTAAAACTTGTATCTATGCCTGAGTGTTATTAATGTGGGAGATGCGCGTCAGGTGTGCAAGGTTGTGATATTTTGCATTCCGTTCTCGTTAGGGAACCTGCCCACATTATATAATAATGATTATCATCCTGCAAACCATAACCTTCAGTCTCTGCGTGCAGTTTATGTTCAAAAGAGAATTATGTTCAACAGTGCATTTAGGCTGAAGGTTATAACTGATCATAATACAAACAATATCTGTGTGAATATGATCCATGGAAGCGTGTCTATTGCACGTATATAAGGCTGATGAATATTTCAGATGTAATTAAAATCGTATGAATAATTAATTATGAACATTTGATTTGTACTACATTTATTTCAAAATAATCTAACAAAAACCAAATTTTACTGTATAAATATGTTAAACGATGCAAATAAATTACAAGTTGAAATTAAATGTGTAATAGATACATATAACATCATTCCACGGGAGATATAACATCACTAGTGAAAAGTGAAGTATCTACGATAAGCGCTTTTTATTACTAGCATCAAGCTCCAGTGTATGTCTGTACACACTCCTCAGCAGATGTACAGGCGTGATATTATGTTAAAGTATTAAAGTTAATACAATATTTCGCACAAAACAATTTTTGTGTTACTGACGGTACTCGTATGTTAGCAGAAGTTCCAAGTGTGTCCCCAAAGCCATCAATGATTCCAGCCCACTCTGCCTAATCGCAGGTGGCCAGAGTGGTAGACATGGTCCTTAACCCTCATCATCTTGAAGAGAGACCCATGTCCAACAGTGGGGCGATTAAAAGGCTTATAATGATTATGAAGAGGAAGGACATAATAAGGTGCGCCTCTTTTTCTCTCCGCTTATAAAAAAGGCTAGAACAAACACTTGGTGTCAAGTTGGCTTCAGATCAATTTTTATTTTTGCTAAGGAATATACTCGCTGATCGAAACCAAATGAGGTTTGACTAATAATAGATACCATTTGACATTAACTCAGCCATATATCAACAACTATAATAATGACAGTCCCAACAATGAATGTACTTAGGGAAGACGAAACAAGAATATAACTTAATCAAAATAATAAAGAGAAAAAAAATTATAGGAACAATTACTTTTGTTCCTTAAAAGTTAATTTAATATTTAAAAAATATCGCACAGTACCTACCGTACTACATCTCCGTTAGCCGTCATATCACAAGAGCCATTGAAATGAAAAGCGGCAAGGCCCTCGACGATCCAATTTAGCTTTTGCTTTGTAAATGTAAATTACAATCACGCTCGCACCATACGCTGGCCGCTGCGTTTTGTAACCAAATGTTTGCTGTATCGCTTATCAAATGACCTCATCCAAATTTATTGTCCCAATGAATTATACACAGATATTCTAGATTTTTACTAAATTTTTAACTAAATTTCTTTGGTACAAATTATAAATCCTTAATCTTATACTAATAGATTATTGACTATCACGAAAGAAAAATAGGCAAAAGATGCTAAGAGCGGAGTCGATGGAAATTTTTTCTTTTCGTATTTCCTTGATATATAGATAGAACAATACGTATATATGTATTTTTACAAATCTAATCATAATCTAATTTTGTATTCACTGAAATCTGTCCATATAATTTTTTAAGTACTCCAATTTCAATTGTACCATTTCTTTGTAAACATTTCTTGCTATTTCTACAATGTCAATTCAATTTTTTATTCACTTCTTTGTATTTTTAGAAATATCCATTACAAAGTACAATGTCGCGGGTCGACTGATATGGAACACCGCTCAACGCCCGGCAATCCAATTTAGCTGTTGCTTTGTGAATGTAAATTACAATCACAAATTCCCATATCGTGCGTTGAATGGCATACAACACACGCTTGTCATACCACTATACTCTATGACAGAGGTCAAATCCGTTGATCTAAAGATTATAATTAACATTGCGATAGATTTCACTGGTTTGATACAGAGTGTGACCGTCCTTGCAGACAGTTTTTCTTTTGAAGTTTCTTGAACTTTCGGATACATAAAATGGAAAAGAGATGGAAAGGATAATTCAATTATATGTCTGAGAACTACATTTGAGATGAATTTCCAACCATTGATTGAATGATGACGCACGGAGCCGAAGAAAAATAGAACGGAGACCATGAAAGAATTTCTGACAAAAA
Organism: Mysoria ambigua; assembly: GCA_018245875.1. NCBI lineage: Eukaryota > Metazoa > Arthropoda > Insecta > Lepidoptera > Hesperiidae > Mysoria > Mysoria ambigua. The sequence continues at coordinate 12,003 of DWEI01001590.1, forward strand.
AGAGGCACATAGTATACATCAATACGTCAATTTCAAAAGTAATCTAATGGTATAAATATAATCAAATGTAATAATGATCTCTTTCATACAAATGTTGATTGCGTGCAAGATTACAAAACACACAAATTGACTGATTTAAAAAATAACCACACTCTATAACAGAATGTCAAATACGTAATGTAAAAAAAAACAACGATAATTCAAGGGAAAACTCAGATAACCGACCCAAAACAACCGTACCTTGTTTACACAATGTACCTACCTGGCATCACAAGTCAGGGAGTTTTATATCGCTCATAATTCCGACTTCAAAAGCGTCATCATTTTTGTCCGAGTACGAATTCGTTCTCAACAACAAAGCGCCATACAAAAACATCACTTTGTGGCTGCTTTCGAAGTTTTCAGCGAGATGATTGATTGCCACTGAAACGCTCCACCGGGAAGTGGATGCCGCAAGTTGCGAAGTAGACGCAAAGCACCCATTAAAAGCCAGTTGAAGAATATTAGCGGTGTTGAAGTACTTTATGAAATACGTGCAGAATATGCTCGAGTTCAAAACTCGTCAACTAAACGTTATATCACGGCTAGTTGTGTTGTTTTAGTAATGATCGTCGTCTAGATTATTCAGGTGTCATGTTCTTTTTATCGTGTCGTAAAAGAATCTACTATTTTAAAGAAATTGTAATTTGATCAACCTCATGTACCAGCCATGATCAATCAATCGTATGTGGAATGAAGCATGAACATAAACTACCATGCTGGTAATCATCGAAGGAACTGAAAGTATCTTTCATGATTTTATAAATTGATGATTAATTGATTGATGGATGATGTTGTCATTGAACAACAACAATGTTGAATGTGGAAAACTTCCTGGAAAATTAACAATAATCAATTTCAAGTTTCTGTAGACATCGTTATTCTATGCTAATGGATGTATTTTTCCAAAGTTATCATTATTCTATGGCGTTACTAGCAACATGAGCGGAGATAACGTTGTACCAAATATGCCTAACTTTAATTCATAGATACATACATACATACGGAAGTCATCTTAGAAATTAATCTCTTTTTCTGAAGTAAGCGAATCACAGTACAATCGAAAACAACGTATCAAAATCTTTTGAATGCGACCCTAATAAATTAGGCGCAAAATGCGCCTAATTTATTTAGGGTCGCATTTTAACGTGATAATTCCTTTTCAGAAATATTTCAGTTGGTGTTCTCTTTGAGTGACGATTTCCGTCAAAGAAATTCAAAGACGCTTTGAAATTTTCTATTATTATTATTATTTCATATTAAAACGAGCACGTTTTTATATAAACAGATTTTTTGTACTACATGTTCTATTCAATGACACTTACGCTGCATGTGGAACTTGTCCAGTATAATTCTTGTATTCGTGTGTATATCATTAAACTCTTCCTAAAGAGTTTTATCAATGGTGATGAATTTTTCTATGTGCGCTTTAATGGATGTCAATAGGTCCGATTGATAATTATCCTCAGTAGATGGCGCTGAAATCAAATAGTTCTGATCTTCCTAACCTCATTGAATAGTCTTGAAATTCCACCTGACGCACACAACAGGCACAGCTCGGATACATGTTTATGCATCGTCAAGTCTGCCCACCACACACATTAACCACCCGACTAGATTACCGAACGGCGCGGAGTGTTGCGCACCCGTATTTACCCGCTCACACACGAGAGTTATGAACGAGTTTGACACAAGTAATTAACTGGGAGGAGCTTGGTTGCGTTCCATCGGCGTATCGCTTTGTTTGTTTTGCTCATTCGCGGGGCCGTCGTTTTGGATTCTAAATGCGTACAATTAGCGTTTTCGCTTCAATTTGTGTAACTGCTTGCTGTAGTCGTCACTGTTACGTTAATAGACAGTCATCACAATAAACTTTGACTGTCTCGTTGGTCGTGTTGGTTGCGAGTGCGACTATCCGATCGGGAGGTCCTTGGTTCGATTTCCGGGTCGGGTTTACAAATAACATTTTTTTCTCATTTAGATTTTCTAATCGTTGTTCGCAGTCTGCCCGTGGATATGTGATGTGCCCGTTGTTTGGCAATAGGCTCACTATCTACTCCATAGTGCGACGTAAAAGCAACTGGTGAAATTTGGGAGTGTTCGGCATTCCTCTTACTACCTCATCAGAGATTACACGCGTGAAGTTACGTTTTTATTACAATAGATATAAACGTAAAATAACGCCTATAATTCCCAAACAGGTAAGCAGAGAAATGTAGTACCTACTCTTTTAGGTTTCACCAGTTACGACTGCGTGATACTATGTAATAAGTGGTGAGCCCATTGCCATGCACCGGGCGCATATACAAACTTGAAGCCACTCCTAGAAAATTTAATTAAAAAAAATCTACTAGTGCCCGTCCAGGGATTTGAACCCAGAACCTCTAATGAGGCTGTTAATAGGCAGTCAATGAAAAGTAAAACTAAAATTCGTTTTATTTTATATTACTTGAAACTTTCAACAGAATGGGTCTACTTTTTCGCGTCTACTTATGCAACAACAGATACAACACAACAAATATTTGCAAAAGAAATAAGCAACCAGACACATCTCATCCTCATGTCGTCCGTAAAGATAGTATCATGTTGGCTGAACGACGCAAGTTGGAACAAATTATGACAACTACCGCTAGCACATTTGTAAGACGAAACTTTTCCACACTGGTTGGAAAAAATAATTATTTATACATACGTACTTAGAGCGATTTTATCGCGTATTTAACGGCTTCATGTTGACACACTTGAACATCATTTATATGGGGTGGAGGCTTAATCCCAGCCTCACAGTAATCTGATGATTTTACTACATTAAAACCGTAATTACATAATTGAAGATTTGATTTATTATTTTACATTGATTTTTAGTATTACTCTCTAACATAAAAAAAATCGCGCAGCATTTTCCATTTTGTTTAATCTTTTCCGACCCGTGAAATTCATATACATATACAATTGTATCGGTGGTAGTAAATTGTGTTAGTTGATTACAATCGTACACGATATGTACACGCGGTCAGCAGCGGCGCGACCGCTTGCATTTTATGGCAGTTGCCAGCAACCGCAGCCCACAGTCGCAGCGGCGACCACGCGGAATACCATGTTTTAAGTTTTGTATGTTTGTGCGCTATAATGTACGATATTATAAGAGTCCATATAATTGAAACTTTGTATTAGGTACATATAAGTAGTCATTTCCATAATAACATATTGTTTTTTTATTTAAATAGTATCACATCATTGTCGAGAATCGGTCCATTAAAATTATTTTTTTTAAAGGTATATAATGTGGATTTTAGATGTCTCAGTAGTCTTGGAAACTAGTGCGCGGAAAGAATGAGTCTTGAAGAAGTGTATTGGCTGTATGAGCATACCCTTGTTTAACATTCAGTTGTCTGCCTACTCTGTAAGGAACCTGGCGTATTCATACAATAATTATTTTATTTTATTTTGTAGGTTCACAAAACTGAATATTACACTATATAATAATTATAAATATATATACTTGTTACAAATGGTTTGTGCGATTTCGTTCTTAAGACGAACACTTCACGGTATAAAAATTAAATTTATTATATTTTTCATAATAATAATGATAATAAATCGGTCACTAATCGGATAGTATTATATTATATTTCCGAGTAGTTCCCATTAAGTTAGGCATCGTTCAGTCGAAACGACGCTTGCTATACTTCCGAATGGGTCGGCGGCGCTTTTATTTTCTGTTAATGTATTTTCACGGCGCTTTTCGTACGAGTTGAGTTCCGGAAAGTGCTCGGCAGTTATATATTCACGTGGAGAGTGGTTCGCGGAACGTATCGTTAAGTAATTTTGCAATTTGCGCGAGTTGTTCGAAGGTTTTTCCGACTTTATTCGCCACAGAGACGTGACATTTCATAAAATATGAAACGATATATGAATACAGTATTGAAATCGAACGTTTACATTGACTTCTAATCAAAATATAACTATTTTATTTATTATAAGGTATTCATGATCATAATCAACCTATCGCCGTACACTGCTGGGTTATGCCCATAATCCCAACGTTGGGCATGCGGGTGGACGATCCCACAGCCGTTACTCGCTCCACCTAAGGTAACTAAGGTAACCACATACATGAGCGATTATATTTAAAATAATTTATTTACATCTATGTGACACTGAATGAACGTATTATGTTGTACTAGATATTACGTAACTTCACGCCTGTAATCCCCGAAGGGGTAGGCAGAGGAATGCAGAACATTCCCACGATTCACCGGT
>DWEI01001591.1:0-16297 GCA_018245875.1 Mysoria ambigua
TTAAAATTGTAATAAATAGTACCTACCTAGTGATATATATTTAAAAGGTAAGTAAAATATTTTTATTTATCTGGATAGAAAAAACATTGAAAGCTGTCAAGAATTGTTGTATTATTTCTACGAATGTTTACAACGACGATAATAATTTTCAATAAACATTGTTATTTAGTTAATAGTCCAGAAACATGAGTGAAAGCATGGTAATGTTGTATGAATTTAGTTTTATATCAACATATAAGGTCCCTTACAGGGTAGACACAGCGAGGCGTTCAATATATCTCTCCTCACAGACCTGCGGGGCCTCTTCCACATTCAACATTTTTTACACGTGCGCGCCGGTTTCCGAGACTGTTAAATGAATTTTCAGATGCTGTAATAATAATTTGTCACATATTATTAATATAGTAATTTTATTACAGACAACACGATCCAAAACGACCACTGATACGTCTGACACTGAATCTATGGAGGAGCCGTTGGTAATGGAGACAGTTTTTTGTGTTTAGTTGTATTGATATTGTTACGAGCCGGGATTCGTAAAAATAAATTGCGCCGATTAAAAGTCGTAGGGACACGATTTATTACTTATTACTTCGGAAAAGTTACACGTAATTTGCTCGTAACACTTGTATCGTATATGTTAACTTGTAGTGTCGCAAACACGTATTGTGCTCCCAGTCAAACATGCTTTGTTTTACCTATACACGGATGAACGTTCTGGAATGCTTTTCTAGAAACGTCGCGTACAGGTGTAGTTCAGCTACTCGACACCAGAGGTCGCTGCTGCTAAGTTATAGAAAATTCTAGAACTTAATTCGCCGTACATGTACAGCTTTCGAAGTTTTTAGTCACGACTAGTATTCTATCCCACTCTGATTGAGCCTCATTATCATAAAAAATATTTTATCCTTCACTCCTTTAACCAATGCGTCAGGCATTGGTGACGCATTGCCGATCGAGAAGTTCTGGGCTTAAAACCAGGATTAAGCTATTGCAGTTGTCTAAGTACAACTTTACTTAAAAATTTTAGTAGTAACTCGAAGACTGTATTTGTGGTTGATGTATGGCAATGGAGTCCACTGCCTATTCGGATGTGGGATGTTGATATAACTGCTGAAAAGAGGGAATATACCTGCACTCCTCTTTCTGCCTGTAACCGATTATAGGCGAGGTGCTTCAAATTAGGTGTTTTAGACACAGGTACACAGTAAACAGCAGTCAGCTGGTGGTTATATGAGTTGTGGATATGTAATGATATGCAATATGAATGTCCTATTTTCAGGTCGCCGATAGATGGACGAATAACATTAGCTATCGACAATTAGTGCTGTCTACTTGTATAGGCATTATGCAACTATGGTGGCATCCTTACGTGCACGACTTTCGCCGTTTGCTGCCTTTTCTTTTCCTCTATAACGTATTCAGTGTGTTGTTCGGATACCCGCTGTTTTACTTGGAGCTCGCGTTGGGCGTGGTGACTAAGAAAGGCGTCTTGAGCTGTTGGGACTTGGCGCCAATGGCCAGAGGTATCATTGTTTAAAATCATATTTTCTCGTGTTTTTACAACGATACTCAACATAAATATACTTATAACAATACTGACATGACTAAACGGTTACATTTTCGGTATTAAATAATGTTTTTAATGTACGATCTAAATATAATTTATCACGACACTTTTCTACATCAACTTCATCACTAGATATCTTATTATTTGTGTCGAAATTTGTAATAAAACTTAATGTATATGTAAAGTACGAGACTTTACATGTATTCGTACTTTTATAGTAAGTTGTATTGCAATTAATTTTTCTTTATTGCATCTAATTAATCCGTTTGGAATTATAAACGATAGACGCATCACCTTTTGGACAAATATAGTCAACGCAACCACTGTAAAACATAAGCTTGTTACGTTATAAATAAAACGTAACAGCAATTACGTCCAGCGTGGCAGACTATGGCCTTAACCCTTTCATTCTGAGAGGAGATCCATGTTTCAACAGTGAAACGGTAGAAGGGTTGATGTCGAACACATTTCGCAACAGGTGTCGGTTTCGCGATGTTGACATCGTGCGTGTTCTCCGCACTGGCGCTGGGCGTCGTGAGCGCTTGGTGTCTCGCGCTGCTGGTCCACTCATTCCACACTTTCCTGCCCTGGCTGCACTGTGCGGCTGCCGCGAGCCCGCCCTGCGCGGCTCGACACCGCCCTTTGCCCCTGGGAAGTGAGACGCCAGCGCAATCATTCTTCTTGTAAGCAAGCTTTTTGCTACTATATCGAACTATTCAGTTGAATATAAAATGTGTGTATCCGATCTCCAATCCGCATGCTCAACGAGGAGGAGGCTATCACCCAAAATATCGCATTTGGAGATGCCTATGCTTAGGCTGTTGATGATGATGATGATGAGATATAAAAAAAATACCCAGAAAACGTTTTAAATATTACCGTCAAATAGTTATTTCACCAAAATATATACATATTTTAACATTGTTATTGGTTATAATTGAAGAGGAATTTTTAAATTAGTAATAGATTAACTGGCGACGGATCCCTCGTATTCATCGTCAAATTTACAAGGTTGGTTGTTGATGGTGTGGATTGGATCAGATGTGGAAGGTTGAGGTATGGTATAAATGTCGTTCTCATTTCAGCAATTACGTATTGAAGCTTAAACGCGACGGATTGGATGATGGTCTTGGTGGCGTGGTGTCCGAGCTGACGGTGTACTACGTGATCTGTTGGTTTCTTGTTTATTTTATAACCATTAAACGAATATACAGCTATTCCAAGGTGAGTTAGTATATTGAAAGACGGAAACTAGGTTTGTATAACCTTTTTAGCTGACGTAGAAATGCTAAGTACCTAACTGCTAATATTTACTTTTGTTTAATTATTTACATTACATGTGAATCATGTAGGTAGGTCTCTTCTGAGCGGTTTCTACCCATAATTCCTACGCTTTTAGTTTAGTTATCATCATTTAGCGTCAATGTATTATTTTGCCGGGAATTCAATCAAATGCACTCAAAGATCAGCCACACAATTCCAAATACTCTCTATTTATCTAATCTAAGCCCCGGTTATTATTTTACTGGGAAATTAATTTTAGGTTAACTAGTACAATATTTTCGTCTTGTAAAGTTTTGTCTTTCCAGCTAGTCTTGTTCAAAGATGTCTTGACGTATTTCGTACTCCTGTGTTGTGGTTTCGGTGTGTTCAGATTAAATGGAGCTGGTAAAATGCTACAGGATTGCCATTGGGGAGTGCTACTGGAAGAGACGAAGGTTAGACCAGTGATCATTAAGATTTGTTTCTTGCGGCTTATCAATGTTAAGGTTTACTGAAACTCGTAGAACTAAATGCTTTGTGAACATAAGTGATATTACAGCGTGGTATTTTGTTATATACTTCTATTTTTAACAATTGTGTATGGATTTCACTGAGTGTTATTATATGTTTGTCACCAGGTATTAATAATAATATTGACTAGTTTGTCCCACAGATATGGCGCGATGCTATAGAATACGCGCTAGTTCAGATGGCCGTGTCCCAGGGGTCGCTGATAATGCTGGGGGCGTACTGTCCCAAGGAGAAGCGGAAGCTGGCTACCACGGCCCTGCACGCCTTCGGAGTGTCGAAATCGAGCAGCATGGCCAGCTCCGTGATCCTCGGAGCTACCCACGGAGCGTTGTATACGGATTACAATAATGATACCAATGTTTTGGGAGGTACGTATGCCAAATTTTGAATGTTTTGCCTAATGTATCGGGAAGGTTACACACGGCTTTCTGAACCTAAATTGGTCAGAGCAAAAATGTACTATGGTGACCAGACAATTCCCAACGAAAGCCAATATCAGGTACGGAAGTAATTTACTGACACCTCATTGACAAATATTCAGTATATTCTCATTTGCAGGAGCATCTGCTTCTATAGTTCTGTGGGCAGATTTAGTGGCTCGGATGCCGGGCAGCCAGTTCTGGGCGGCGCTGGTGTTCTTCAGCCTGCTTGTAATTTCGCTTGCGTCGACGGTTCGTTCTATCATATTCCATCTACTTACGTGATGTGTACTTAGTGTATATGTAGAAAACAGCAGACTGTTAGGGACTAACTTACTGTAGGAAATGTATTTATTCAGTAAATTGTCAATTACTTGTTAATAGTGATATTAGTTAGCTTTAAAATTAAAATCTTTTCATTAACGGCTCTTGTTCCCCTGTGTAGCTCTGTCGATATGTTAACAAATTAAAGCTTATTCAAAGTATATATTTAAATTATGTCGAGCCACCTAGTATCGTAAATACTTTTTTGTTACAGGCTTTGCTGGTACAAACGATAATGTCGACGTTCAGTGGTCGTACCATGCGGAAAATATCTTGGGCGTTTATTATTTTGATGTGCGTTCTCTTCGGCATTATAGGTATCATTACCTTATGCACGCAGGTTGGTGAAAAATGCTAACGGCGTGATAAGTATGTTCATAATAACATATGTAAGAGCCTGAACGTTACGCAATTAGGATAAAATGTTGCATCTTATCTTAGAGTTGTTAACCGTCTTGTTTTTCTAGAACATGTCCTGGTTTTTATAGTATCTTGGGTGTACTTGGTAAATTTTCTTTCTATTAATCCACACTACACACACGATGGTGGTAGAACCCTCTGTGGTTCGACTCCGGCGCCACCACCGCCGCACCTATTTCTGCCTTATAACAGCAGCGTTAAGCACTGCTGTGTTCTGGTTTGAAGGGTGTGGTAAGGGAGACATACTTTTTCGAGGCATTCCAGCTCTTCTCCAGCTCCAACGTGTCTACCTCTGAGGACTACCTCAGGGGTAGAGGCGCATCTGTAGTCGACCTGAGATAGGAATGTAAACTTGTCTGGGGTTGATTACAAATGTCCATGAGCGGCAGAACCCACTTGCCATCAGCTGGACTACAAGCTCGTCCTCTATTATAAAAAAATATTATGTGGTATATAAGATAATGCTGTATTAAATCTACTTTCGAGTAATTAAATAAGGTTCCTATTTCATAACAAATTTATTGCAGTCATATTTTAACTGCTTATGAGTTTACTTAGGAATAGCACAGTGTTGCAATGATTTGAGAATTTGTGAGGGATGAAATCGAGAATTGACAAAATAGTCTTTGTTACGACTTATTACTTTCAGGGCGGTCTTCATATACTCAACTTTCTTATGCACTGGCCGGTGTCGAAACCTCGGGTGTTGATAGCGTCCATCGCGGCGACGGTGGTCACCTACCTGTACGGTCAGACCACGTTCTGTGAGGATGTCTACTTTGCTGTGGGCGAATACCCTTGCGTGTTCCTAAGGATCTGTTGGGCCGTGTCACCCGTTATACTTTTGGTAACTATAATATAAAACAACATGAAACACATAAAACTATCTCGCACTCGCGAGGAATGCACTTCCCTCTCGCTATCTGACCCTCCCAATGCCTATCACTGTCGACGCGTCATTATGAACAGTAATTTGGCTATCACCTTAGTATCTTATAATTATGTCATCATAGCAAGGTGCTTATAAACATGTAACATAGAAATGTGCTTAATTAAAACATACTAAATACTTTTATAAGTGCTGGATTTCCTGTTTTTGCATAGTTTATCGCACTTACAGAGTTTCAGCTTGTAAACACATTCAAACCGACGGGAACAGGAGTATTCTCTAATGTAACTCGATAATAACGCAATGGATCATCACTAGCGCATCAAGACGGTGCTTTAAAAATTTACGTAGTAAGACGGTGTATTTCTAAACAGGCGACTTTTATATCCGGCCTGACGGCGCGGCCCTCGGCCGAGGCGGCCGTCGGCTGGTCGCTGGTGCTGTCCGCCGCCGCGCCCGTCGTCGTCGTCGTCGCCTTGTATCTCGTTTTTAAATTCAGAGTAAGGGTATGTATACAGTGGACATATATATAATTAAATAAGAATACTCTAATGTAATACTCGTACGTGTTACGGCTAAGGATGTGAAAAAAGTTTGTTTAGCTGGTCAATTTTAAGTTAACTTTCCAGGAGGCTTTTGTTCCTTCCAATGTTTTTTTGTTTCAGCTACACACCTAATAATTAGTTATGATTTTATTCAACACAAAATGTTAAAAACAAATCTAATGTTACAGTTTTTTCAAATTCATCAGCCCATGCTTGAAAATTATGTAAGCCGGCTAAGCTCAAATTTACTATCAAATCCGTTTACAGTCGTACATCGTAACTTGACTTACATGGTTACAAATTGTTTGTTACAGAATATCGTGGGGCATGAAAAATAGTAATGAAATGTACGAAATAAATTATAAATATATATTTATTCGAAAGATAAATTATAATTCTATACAAGTGTTATAATATAAGTTTTGCATTTTATTGAAAATATTCAGATTAATTTTTTACTTAAACCAGGTAAGTTTAAGGTAGATGCATTCGGCATTTTTGTAAATGTAAACAGAGACAAAATAAGCATGGCCAAAAACTGGTATGTTATCAACAGAGACGTAATTTTCTAAATATATTAAAGATCGACTGCCTCGTTGGTCGTGTTGGTTGCAGGTGCGACTGCCGATCGGGAGGTCCCGGGTCGAGCACTACAAAATTTTCTAATGTAGAATTTCTAGTAGTGGTTCGGAGTCCGGATATGTGCCCGATGCATGGCAATAGGCTCACCACCTATTTCATAGTGGGACGTAAACGTAACCGGTGAATCGTGGGAATGATCTGCATTCCTTTGCCTACCCCTTCCGGGATTACAGGCGTGAAGTTACTTTTTTATATATTAAAGATTGTGGAATATACGAAAATTTTAAAAACAAGGTTGGCATCTATTTTGCAGGTGTTTCAGGAAAACCAGCAGAACATCGCTGGAATAAATGCATCAGTACTAGGCTATTCTTTCATATCCGGATTTCAATAGCATTTGTGATTTTTCTTAGTGTAGTGCAAGCTTTACATTTAAGCACATTTTAATATGTAGAGATATTTCCTACATACCTAATGCTCTTATAAATCAAAAAACATGACACTGAAACAGAATACTGATGATGGAACATACGTGTCTTGAAATAGCTTGTCCAGTTTTAAATGCTTTTTTGTCAAAATAGTTTCCAATAACATTAGTATCAGCTGAAAATGAAATAGTCTCGTTAAACGATTGCTATAAATAAAAGGTATACTCAGAATGACACAATATTTTATTCACAAAATTTTCATAACACCAATTTGTTACCAAAATAAAGGATTATTTATGATTAGTCATACACACATATCCACAATAACAACTTAGGAAATTGATTATAATAGGCAACGCAGTCGGAAGCAAGGGTTCTTTCAGGCTAGCGTATGTCCTAAGCGCTTTACGCTCTTTCGTCATATGCACCAAAAATACACTACAGCCCCACGCTCGTGCGCGACACGCGTGCGCAACACGAGCCTTATACGCTGGTCTGAACGAGCCCAGAAGCTCGGTTCTATTGACTTGCCTATTATAACCAACGGGAGTATTTTTTATAGAATACCACAATTCGAAACAAAAAAAAAATTACACCACCTCACTGGGGAAAAAAACACTCCATTTTAATACAGCCTTGGATCTTAAACACTAAAATTAGCTAACTTAAATAACGAACTTCTCATATAAAAATAATAATAATAATAGAGTTTATAAGCATACGTTAAAACCTAAGTAGATAGACCGCCGAAGTTTTCATTGTTTACGTTCTCACTCTGTGCTTCTATTATGTAATATTATACTTTGAAGGTTTTCGCACAATTTGCATCGATTTTACATCTACTTCGTGTAATTTACATGAAAGTTGGTAACGTTATTATTACTCGTGTTTCTAAAACGAATTCATCGCACAGTAGGATTTTATAATTTTGGGACCAGATATATTACAATTAGGATATAAAATATTATATAATTATGGGATAAACGCCATCAAGTGACACAACGCTCTTGTAAAATAGACAACCGACAAAGTAGCAAAGCGAACAGCTAATAGTTCCCCGATGTAAAAACTGCGTCCACACACGTTCACGAGAACCAAGCCTCATAATATTCGCGTTCAATGTTCATCCGTTAGCTAACCGACACCTGGAAATATTATTAGTACACGGGCACATCATAAAATAGCGGGATCGTCTCGACACAACGTGCGCGCTGTCAACGTCGACTACATCGGTGCAGCCGCAGTGACGTCACATCACGACCGGCGCTACGGCCGCACGCCAGCAGCCGCCCACCTATGACGTGCGGCTCGTCCGCAGCTCCCACTCACTCTCGCCCAACGAACGCAGCTGCCGATGCGCAGCTCGTCCGCACTTGTAGTGCGGTCCGTGTGTACGGACAGTTAAGAGGTAATAATAATAAATAACGCGACGAGCCGACTTTGGTGCGCCTAAACGAGGGAGGATTGACGAATATATGTATATATTCCTGCGAAAGCTCATACTGCATGTAGAAACATATTGACATGACATTTAAAACATATTTCATATAATACGACGTATACGCATATTTTAACATATTTCCGACTACCATCGGTAAGAGCAACTTATTGCATAAATAAATCTCTGTACGTTTAGGAGCGCCAAAAGAAACGAGAGAACCGAAATGCTTATTACATATATAATAAATTATACAGCAACGACACGAATAAAACTAAAATTCCTCTCGTGCGTTATCATTTAAAAAATGATCCTAACGATACAAAGTGTATAAAAATATATTTATACATTTATTTATAAAGGCTGTGGCCGAGCATTATTACGATGCAATGTCGAAGTCCGTTTATTTCGGCTGGCCAACGGTCTCGCCAACAACTTATAGTTTCCACGTTGCAATGTTTAATATATGAATGGTTTCTCGCGATGTTTCCGTTGTAATTTTAAAATTATCATATCGTCCGGTGAAATGCGCTTTTATTAAAAGATATTTTGATGTATATTGTTTTATATATATTTCTATTCGGATACTAAACAACGCTTTAACGACGCTTAAAACAAATAGCTTTTCACTCATCGATATATTGGTACAAGTTCCGAGAGCCATCGTTCAAATACATATATTTATCAGTTCGCGCCGCGACCTATTGACGATTTATGATCGAACAGTTTCAGTGACAATATTTATGAATGTTACGATGTATTAACCCAGACAGTCGCGTCCGGACATCAAATGTAGGAATATATTTCCTATTCCTGCTAATATAACAATTACAATGTGTACAGGGCTAAGTTAATTATTTTATCAATGGTACTCAAAAGAATTCAAATGACTGGATATATTTTTTATTAAAAATTATTTTACAACGTAGTGGTTTTACTAAAAATACCAATGAGTGGAAGGAGTTGACGCAAGAAAGATTAATATTACATTGAGAAAAAAAAATTGAGTTTAGACTATTTTTATATATTTTGTTGCAAAATAGAAAACAGTATAAAATTGTTTATTTCATTGTCGGACAAACACTGATTAGTAATTGATGGTGAGATAACACCCCAGAAAACCATTCAATTGAATATAATACCTAATTTGTACATAAAAATACATATTAAAATTTGATAATGAAAACAATATTCACAAATTAATTTTGCTCATAACAATTCAAACGTGTCATAAATGTAAATTAAAAATCAAATTAATGTAAAATCACTGGGCAGTGTCAAAATCAAAAAAGGCTAAAAGGTGCGAATGAAAGACACGGGGAATGAATAGGTACACGAGACTATCGGCACACGAGCTACATTCGAACCGTCAAAAGTGGCGTATCAATCAATATACCATTAAGAATTAAATCGATTCACATTGATCGAGATATCGAGATAATCACAAGTTTATTCTATCAGGAACGTTCACAGATAAGATAAAAGCTATTAATATAATGCACACGCATATCGTAGCTGCACCGCTCAGTGCTGCCGCACGGGGACTAGTCACGCGACCCGGCCACCAATCGGCATTGCCAGTCACTCACCCACTCGGCCACACGTGATGGCATGCTTCTCAAATATTTTAACGATGCATCACTAATATGTAGATCACCAAAATGAACCAAATAATTCACAAAGCCAATCATTGTCGTCAGAGTTTGTTTTTATTTTTCCACAGCGGCGCAGTTGGCACACCTGCTGCGTTCGTGCCGGCGTGTTTCGCGTGCGTCCAGCGCGGCGCTCGCATCGCGCATATGCGAGTTATAGGTTCTATAAAACGATCTATCGAACCTATACAACGTCTGTACGCCGAAAATACGCTACTCTGAAAGGGCTCTTACAATAACATTAGTGAAAAAAACTTAGAATCGATTACTATTATTGTTTGACATAATATTTTAATAATTACAATATAGTGTCTACATAGGTATGACATATCTGTACATATAGATATATTTTGTTAGCGTAATGCACACAGCTGGCGCCCGCTGACCTGCTATTTAACATCATGTATTCCGTATTAAATTCCAAATTAAACTTTTATATTCAATGTCTGTAAAGGCTGCCAAAAACGGACCTAAAATATATATTCATATACTGTGATATAATACTGTTATAGGCAACTGCCTACCGCAAACGGTAGCCACGCTACAATATGTATCCTTGGGGCCATAGCCTACGCTATGTGTCTTGCTATATCTGTTCGCATATTTTGACGACGTAGGATACACATTCTAGCTACTTGCGTAGTCACTTAGCGGTTCGTACACAATACATTGTAATACATCACTGTCACGTTACAAATACATATTATAGCTTCGTCTGTTACAACCTTAATAGGTCGACTGTTCGTTGAATTTTACAGACCTCATGACGTCACCGCTATTAGTGACGTCATCGCTTCCACCAACTGAATAAAACCTTCGAACCGAATATGCATCAAACATTGCTTTCTCTGTTGTGTATCTTTTGAACAATTTTAAGAAACATTCTTGGACACCAATGTACATGTGGGTAATCTCGTTAGTTAGAACACTGTTATAATATGTACCAATAACCAATACCGGAACAATAAAATTAGAATCAGATTGTATCGAAACGTCCTACCAAAACGAACTATTCAACTACTGTTATGGAAAGCTAACTTCACGACGACTCTCGGCCCATCCATGTTCCCTCATTTCCAAAGTCCCAACTCCCGCACTACTTCAGTGCACATGCAACGCAAACATCAACTACACCGGCAGTGTTTAAAATAAAAATAAAACTTACTTCACTAAAACGTGTGTGCTCTTTATACATAGATTACAAGGACCGACCTCCCTCGGGGACCGCGCACAAACACATTCAGTCTTACCCATAAAATCACTCAATTTTAAATCATAACACCAATCAGTTCATTCCACATTCATTCCTCATCACAAGACCCGATTTGATCAAAACGAATCTATTGGGTGCAGCTATCAGAGCTCAATGCTACTAGTACTAAATTTTCATTTCTCGAACTTTCTATTACCTATATATTACAGTGGGCATGTATATATTACTGGGTGCGATAACATTAGGCCAAAATTACACTCCTACACGACTATTTTAGTAGTAGATTAACATATGTACAATACATCCAAAAGTTTCAGTCGAAATGTGAATTTGATATTTCAATATTGATTCAATTTGGCATTTCTCTAGCTATACAGACCAGTGCTGCCATCATATGGCAGATTTGTTTTTGCATGAGCTTGTCTATATCGAACATGTGACTAGTACTAGACACGCCATCAACGGCACCGAGCGTAAGGGGCCAGACGCCAGGTCCGTAAGGGCGCGACGCGGAGATCCAATGACAATATATTTTTTTAACTTAGCGACAGACGCGCGCCTAACCGAAGTCCCACCTGATGCAAAGTGGGACGCAGCGTAGGATGTAGCGCGGTTGTCTAGGAAGTGTCCATTGCCGGTGGTATTGAAGCCGGCGTAAATTGAAAATTGAAACATAATTTAATTTAGATATACATGTTTCCAAGCGAACAAGCCAAGCAGAATTACAAACAAGCTATAATTGGACTTCCAAATTCAAATGTCCGCGTTTTGTTACGTTAAAAGTGACAAGTATTTCCATGGCACTCTAATAGTTGGTTAACTAGGACACAAATTTAATCTCAATCAAAGCGGTTTACACAAACGGAGACTTCGATTACATCATGTAAAATAAAATATAAACATATACCATCCTTTATAATGTACTTATCATTGGCAATTGATGATAATCATCATCATTGTTACAACGTATTGCCAGAATTATTACACATTACAATTTTCAAAAAATGCAAGGTGTCGAAATGTAATCCTGGCCCACGGACCCATTGGTGTCATACAATTGCGTGTCGCTAAATATGAAAGCTATGTTCATACCTCTATTGCCATTCACACCCCTAACTACGCTACGAGCTACCCACGATCCGATTAAAGAATAAAAACAACGACCGACTTATACATATAAAAGCTTACAAAGTTAGTAGTTAATAATTCTGCATAAGAAATTAGACGACTATCAATCTAGACTTATTTCGATATTCAATTACGAATAGTAGTTAAATTGACTATTCTAAGACTAAATATTATATTTATTTGATTTGGACACATAACCAAAGTGCTTTATTTTTAGATCATTATTATACAACATTCAATTAACGAGCATTCGGCCGGGTTCACACTACGAAAAGATGCAGTGCACGTGCGGCACACGACCGGTGTGCGCCCGGCCTTAGTGACGTCACTCACAGTCTATGGAACCAACGCGAGTCACATTCGAGGGTTACCCTCATTGCCATTATTACACAGTACATACATGTCGGCACGCCTATACGTGTTTCTCGTAGGGATAGGACAGAGACTAATCGTGTCCACACGCTACAGTTGTGATCATTGCGCACGTCCAGTAACACTGTACTTACGTGACGAGCCATACGATACCACGAGCACGCGGCGCTTGCGACTGTCCGTGTGAACCGACACCGTGCCGGCCGAGGCCGCCGTCGGCCATAGACAACAATAGAGCATCGGCCATAGACAACAATAGAACTAATCGTAGTTACATTTTTGCATTATCATGAAGCGCTAACAAATACTTCCAGTACACTAAAGACATTCTTATTACACACGTCATCGATTTTCTAAAACGATATTCATGAGAAAATGAATTGTGTATACAACATATCCTACTGCTAACAATATGATTATATTATTCTCGATGAAGAAATAAATAAAAACAAAGCGACCAGCGTACCTTAAAACTCACACACTCATATGTACCAGATAAGTATAAAAAAAATCACATTCCAATGTTCAAGTCCAAAAAACAACATTTTCGTGAGATCAGATTATGTTCCTTAATAACACCACACAATTTACGATAGCACAGCTACGTTTGAAAATCAATACGCGTACAATAAACATGATGACCGAAGGCCCGAGCAACATCTTATATAGCAAATCGATTCTGCCAGCGTCCACAATATTATCAAACACAATTGTACCGAGACACCAAGCTAAAATTTAAGTTTAGAAATTAATTTTTTCGAATAATATTAAAAACACATCCACATGTTACGCCAACGGCGATATAATAATATATATATATTTATATATTAGTCTATTTATATAACACTTATTGTAACAATTTGCTTTTGTTTATAACTAACCGTCCCTCAGCAAGCGTCCTCCCACGTTCAATCCGTATCACAATAACAAGGGCACATTACACTCACCGCAACTTTTAGTCCGTCAGAGCACCGTTTCACAAACACTTCACCGACGACCGTTTCAATCTTACAATCTAACGTTCTCTTTACTAGGAGGACGAAATCATATATTACAAATCAATCTGCCAACTGATGTTACAACTGACCATATTTTGTATATTTTCACATTTTGCCAAAAATGCATCCCGGTTTCAACTGATTTCAGTATCACAACATTGTCGAATCCTTGTACCCTCCATCAGTTCGCAGTACGCGGTTTAGTTGTCGCACACAAATACTTTACAAATAGACACACATATTTTTTTTTGTAATTTTTCTTTAATTTATGATGCAATTTCATATTGTCCACAAGGTAAGGAGTCAAGGCAGATATAGTTATATACAATAAAACAATTTTAAAAGACATAAAAGCTTCTTAAATATCCAAAAATTTCATTAAAAATTTTAACAGAGTCTTATTTATTAGTACATAATTTCTTCTATTGTTTGCCACAGAAATAGGTGTATAATAGTAGCCCTCGACTCCCTCAATATACATGAATCTTATAATAATGATTGAATGAATCTTATTTTAATATTCTGTCCCGCTCAATTCAGATCAGAATATAAATAAACAGAATGTCACCACCTGTACTTTGTACAATGAGAAAATACTACACACACAGTTTATACAGCAGCTTAAAATTAAACTAATCTAGACCTAAAAGCATCTTACGGAGTTTATATATACAAAAGAACGCAGGAAACTGACCTGTCACTAAAGCGACAGATCGAAACTTGTAAATAGAACAAAGGACATTAATAGTCACAAGTACCGAGAAACACAAAATTGATTTGTGCAAGACAAGAACCGATACACAGAATGGACAACTGGCCAGTCCATTTTTTAAAAAAGAACAGAAACAAACTTGTGAAATATGACTACATACTAACATGGAAATCCCATGAAACACTTACATTAATTATGCAGAAATACTTCGTTGTGCAGCCATCGAGTCTTTAACACTAGGCATGTGTGTGTTCATAACTATTTACACTAATAAACACTGAATTAGTACACTTAGGTAGAGTTCATCTCGTTTTATTCTGGTATGAGCCAATCAGCACACACATCTGTGCTAATTAGTCAGCTTTGCCTGAAGCTCGGTGCGCCGGCAAGGTGTCATGTCTGCGGTACATCAGCAAGTAAGGCATCCTCGGTGCTTTCGGCTTTAAGACCTGGGCATCTGTCACTTGGGTCACTGTGGAGTCATCATACCTTAAAAATGAAAAATCAAATTTCATTACCAGCATTAAGACATTGTAATAATACCATGTGTATATGTCTTGAAATAACTCAGTAATATTTGTCTACATTAGATATGATTCATGTCATATTCAGAGACGAAAAATAAATGACATCATAGTTAGGTTTACTGGAAAAATTATCTATGCTTACAACATCACAAAAGTGAGCAATGACATGCACAAAGCAATGAATCAATAATAAAGTGGACTACATGTTGATTAAATGACATGAATAATACTTGGTGGTCAGAAAGCCCATAAAAAGCAGTTAGGCTACTCTGATTCTTACAGCCTCAATTATAATTACCCATTAAATTTACTTGTGTGGTATTGCAAATGTATTTTTGATTCTATATGATATCAATTTTATGGATTTGATATCTATCATTTTTATATCTATTTTATGGAATCAAAAGATAAAAGTGATGACAAGTGCATTTTACAAGCAATTATAATCATGTGTGTTTTACCTGATCCACCCCGCCTGTCCGTGGAAAGTATCAGTTAGGTAGTGTCCCTTCACAGCCTCCACTCCCTCATGATACACCACAGCAAACAGCTTGTACAGCCTCTGCTTCGTTGTATATTTGGATGACATAATCTCTGCAAAACATTCAAACAATTGTTTTACATTTATTTGCATAAAAAATATTTAAATGACCATGGTACTTGGAAACTATGTTCAGTATGAGTTGTCCTCATAGAAGTGGATTACTTTGTACCCACTTTCAGAGACGAAAAATAAATTCCATCATAACAAAAATTACTATTGAAATTAATTTATTAAAATCAAGCTTTATTTTGTTTCAAACTTAACTTTTTGAAACTGAATCATATATGTCAAGTTCATAATAATTTTAAGTTATTTCTATATTTTATATACCTTAAAAAAATAATACATACTTGGATCAATTTTCAGGTCAATTGGGAAGTCAATATTTTTTACGATCTTTGCAGTGTGGCCGTCGGCATCTAGTTGGAAGCACTTCAGGTGCAGCAGCAGGACCACTGGCAGCTGTTCAAGAGACAGCTGTTGCCAAGCATCCGATACGCCTTCTAGAGTGTCCTTTCCCGCTAGAAGTTCCAAAGCATCCTTGACTGTTGTAGAACGCTGCAAATTAAATTGATTGAAGATATACCAAACTTATTCTATCATTTATTGTCATTAGTATTGGAACCTAATAAGTGTAACTTTTATTCAAGTGAACTAATAAGAGGGTATTTTCAAAGATGAAAAGTATGCAAAATTGAAAAGTACAAGAGAACAAATTAAATATTAACTTGAAGAGAATTTA